>JH431255.1:10724-21715 GCA_000239455.1 Strigamia maritima
ATAAAAATTGAGTTTTTTAGATAAAAATTTAGTGAAAAAATGTGATTACAAATTTGAAAAATGGAAATTTTAGTTTTAATACGAAAAAACTCAAATTTTAGTTTTAGGTTAAAGAATAAAAAAAAAATCGATGAAAAAAATAAAAAAATGTGATAATTTATTTTAAAAAATGAGAAAATTTTAGTTCTAAATAAATAAAAACTGAAAAATTTGAAAAATTTAATAAAAATAAAAATTAAAATCCAGTTATTAGATCCAAAACTTTATTAATTTTTAAATAAAAATAAAAATATCAAAAATTCCAATTTTCCCTTCCCAAACAAAAAAAAAAACCAACAAACCTTCGAACCATCGGCGGACTATCCGCAAACGACGCCATCGACGTCCCACTACTCACATCCCTATCACTACTCCCACCCCTCGAACTCGCCGACCCAACCCACACCGACCCCGCCCCAGCCAAAATCCAATCCACATCCGCCCCCTCGCATCAAAAACCACCAACTTCCTACCCCCAACCCCCACATTAACACTATACTCCAACAACCCATCCTGATTAACCCTCGGCAAAACCTTCCTCGCCAACCGCGAATGCAGTGCAGCCACAATCGGCGCCCCCCGATGCTCCCTCTGCAAGCTCTCCACAATCTCCACCAAAACGACCGACCTCATATGCCCCAGTGCCTGCGCCAACGTCGCCATACACTCCAACACACACTGCCTGATCTTCCTTTTCGGATCGAGTATCATCGGCGCCACAGCACCGCACAATGCCGCCATATCGAACTCGTAACTGGGGAACGTGAGCAGCGCTGCCGTGATCAGATTGATCGTTTCCTCCCTCAACCTCGAGCTTTTATGTTCCAAATTGCCCAATAAAATCGTTACGATCGGCATGGGCGAGACGCACTGCATCAATTGCATGAGTGCCTTGACGCATCCTGATCGGATGGTCAATTTACTATCGGCCAAGTATCGCGAGAGAGCGTTTAAAACAGGGCTTAGATGCGGTCGGATGCGATATTTCACTTTATCGATGAAAATTCTATAGATTTCCAACGCCAACGCTGCGATTTTGAAATTCGCATCGGACACGAGTCGGTTGAGCAGCGCGATGAAGTTGGGCAAGTGCGGTACGACGAGTGACACGTCATTCATACCCGATACGATTTGTCGTAAATACTCGACTCCGCGGTATCGGATCTCCCAATTTTCCTGATCCTTCAATTGGGTGACCACAGCGATAGGCAAAATTCCAAATTCGTATCCGAATTCGTGTCCGAATTCGTGTCCGAATTCGTGTCCGAATTCGTATCCGAATTCTTGTCTAAATTCGTGTCCAGATTCGTGTCTAAACTCGTGTCCAAATTCGTGTCCGAAATCGTGTCCGACAATCTCCTCATCCTCCCCCTCGTCCTCCACATCGCCTTCATCGCTTGATGACCCTTTCCCAAACTCCTTCGCGATTTTCGGATGCAATTTATCCAAATATTGGTCAAACCGTGTCTTCCCCACTAATTGTCGGACCTTCTGCAACGCGACAAGCGCGGCTTCCCTCCTATCCGACGTCGTAGCGACTAAAATTCGTGCCAACGCTTGAACCAGTACGAAAAAATTCTCTCCGTCGAATTCCGACGTCAATAACATCGGTAAACAAAACATAACATACTCCTTTACATCGCTGTCCGAATTTTGCAGTCCGTGCGCGACAATCGCATCGATGACCCGCTGTAAATCCCCCGACTGTTTAACGTACGCGTGCAGCGTGTGTACGGTCGATCGACGCACGAGGATTTTCTCGTGTCCCAAATTTCGCACCAAACGAACGAGAACCAAGTCGACGCATTTTTCCAAATCGGTGCCGCACATGCGGATGAGTTGACCGATGAGTTGAATACACTCGTGCCGCACTTGCCACGCGTCGTCGCCGAGAATGTGATGGAGTTCCTTGAACAGGGTTAATTTGTTCGGGAAGTGGATGAAGTCGCCGTTCTCACGCACGGTGCTCCGCAGGTAAGCGAGTAGTTCGCTGCGGCGGTTGGTCTTGTTGTTGCCGCTGTGTTTGGTTTTGGTCGATGATGTGGACGAGGACGACATGTCGTCCGCGGTTGGGTTGTCAAATGTTAGTCCGGCCATCGTTGGTGTTGGTGTGAGTTGTTTCGCGATTCGGCATCGTGTTGTTACGTTGTTTTTGGCCTTGTACGAATTATTTCGAGCGGTGATTAGCACGAAGGCAGGTGCCGGGCACAATGGCGGCGATGTCGTAATGGATTTGCCGGCTGCACGGAATGTTTTTTCATTGGTGTGTGTATGGATGGTTTGTGTGTTAATCGATGGGTATGTAGTTGGTGGATTGTTGTTTATTGTTGTCGGTAGAGGGCTCGATTAATCAGGTGTTGTTTTATGGTGCATCATTGGGTGTCGTTTATAGATGGAAACAATGTTGTTGAGTGTTGAGTGTTGTCATGGTTGGAGTTGAAGTTTTTAAACATGAAATAAGTTTTTGGGTTTTTTTAAATATTTTTTTTATTCAATTCCAGTTTCTAGTTATTTTCTAATTATTTTAGTCGTTTTTATTCGATTTCACAGTTTCTATAGAATTTAGCAATTTTTTGGTCATTTTTATTCAATGTTTTGGTTATTTTTATTCGATTTTCCCAATGTTTTAGTTATTTTTATTCGATTTTATCAATGTTTTGGTCGTTTTTATTCGATTTTATCAATGGTTTGGTTATTTTTATTCGATTTTATCAATGTTTTAGTCATTTTTATTCGATTTTATCAATGTTTTAGTCATTTTTATTCGATTTTATCAATGTTTTAGTCATTTTATTCGATTTTATCAATGTTTTAGTCATTTTTATTCGATTTTATCAATGTTTTGGTCATTTCTTTTCGATTTTACTAGGTTATCAATGTTTTAGTCATTTCTTTTCGATTTTATCTTTTCGATTTTACCGATGTTTTAGTCATTTTCATTCGATTTTTATTAGGTAATTTCTTTTCGATTTTACCAATGTTTTAGCATAGCATGCTATGGTTTTAGTCATTTCTTTTCGATTTTACCAATGTTTTAGTCATTTCTTTTCGATTTTACCAATGTTTTAGTCATTTTTACCGATGTTTTAGTCATTTCTTTTCGATTTTACCGATGTTTTAGTCATTTCTTTTCGCTTTTACCGATTTTTTAGTCATTTCTTTTCGCTTTTACCGATTTTTTAGTCATTTCTATTCGTTTTATTTTTATGTTTCATTCATTTCATTCGCTATCGCCTAATTTTTAGTCTATAGCTATTTCTATTCGATTTCAGCAAATGTTTATTACTACACAAATCATTCACAGGAAAGTCAACCTGTTCACGGATAAGCCTACATTCTCTCACCGCCCCCTGCTGTCCACAGACGTCTCCAGCAACCAGGCATTAAAACGGCGCAACTTTTCGAATTAACTCCTCAAATATAAAAATAAATCATGTTCAAAGCACATCCTCTACTTCCCACACACTTTTCAATCAAATTCACCTAAAATAAACAAACTAGAACTAAAAAATCGACAAAATCCCTAAAATTATGCATAAAACTCCACATATTACATCGCAATCTCTTATTATCTTTAATAAAAACAAAAAAAAAAAAACAAAAAAAACAATCAACACAGATTTCTTTTTAAAAATTTTTGTTTCCTAAATAATTAAAATCGATTTTGTTTTTGTCTTAGTCATTCTGCGAATCGCCATTGCTTGAATCATCGCTTTGACTCTCGGGTTTCTTGTCAGTATTATCAGGTCTGGTCGATGGTCCAGCGGCCGCGTCATCGTGATCCGCCGGTGCAGTTTTTGGTTTTCCAACTCGATTGATTTTTTTCACGGTTATGGTTTTGCTCGACGTGTTCATCGTCATTTTCTTCAGATTACGGGGTTTCAGTGTCCCTGACAAAATCTACGAAAAAAGTGGCTATGAGAAAGTGGAGATTGGTGCAAATTATTTACTCTCTTGATTTTTTCCATGTTGAACTTGACCTTTATCTTCTTGTTTCTAGGCGCTGTGATAATAGAATTAAATAAATAAATTGGAATTAACACAATTTTGGCAATAATTTTAGGTAAATTGATATAATTTGATTTTGGGTTATGTTTGAATGTGTTTGTTTAAACTTTGAATATGTTTGGAGTATTTTTGAAATGTTTTTGTGAAATTTTGGGATATTTTGTGAAATTTTGGGATATTTTGTGAAATTTTGGGATATTTTGTGAAATTTTGGGATATTTTGTGAAATTTTGGGATATTTTGTGAAATTTTGGGATATTTTGTGAAATTTTGGGATATTTTGTGAAATTTTGGGATATTTTGTGAAATTTTGGGATATTTTGTGAAATTTTGGGATATTTTGTGAAATTTTGGGATATTTTGTGAAATTTTGGGATATTTTGTGAAATTTTGGGATACAGTGAACCCTCTCTAGACGGGACACCGTCGGGTCCGGAAAAAAGCGTCCTGTCTACAGAGTGTCCGGCCTTGTGGGTGACGTTCTGTATGATTAAAACGATTTGGGTCCAGAAATATGTGTCCTGTGTACAGAGTGTCCCGTCTACAGTACGTCCCGTCTAGAGACATTTTGTGAAATTTTGGGATATTTTGGGATATTTTTGAAAATTTTAGGATCTTTTGGGATATAGTGGGATATTTTAGGATATTTTGGAATATTTTGGAAAAATTTGGGAAAATTTAGGATATTTTAGAATATTTTGAGAAAATTTTGGAAAATTTAGGATCTTTTAGGATATTTTAGGATATTTTGGGATATTTTAGGATATTTTGGGATATTTTAGGAAATTTTGGAAAATTTTGGGATATTTTGGGAAATTTTAGAAAATTTTTGAAAATTTTGGGATATTTTGGGATATTTTGGGATATTTTGGGATATTTTGGAGATATTTTTAGGATAATTTTGGGATAATTTTGAGATTATTTTTGCATAATTTTAGATAATTGTGAATAATTTTGCACAATTTAGCCCAATTTTGAAGTAATTTTGGAGTAATTTTAGGCTAATTTTTAGAGTAATATTGGGACACCCCTGGAGATATATTGAAATAATTTTGATGAAATTTTGGAATAATTTTAAGATAGAGGTAATTTTGAGGCAATTTCAGATCAATTTTGGGACAACCTCAAATTAATTTTGAGAAAACTCTCAAGAGTAAGCTTGGTACAACCTGAGATTAATTTTGAGACAATCTCAAGAGTAATTTTGAGACAATTTCAGACCTTTCTTCGTCGCCAACGTCACTTTCCTTCTGGAAACTGAATTTCTGGTTAATTTTGATCCCAAACGATTTGGAACTCTCCTCCTGGCTCCTTGCTGAACCATTGTCTGCCTGCTGTTTACAGCATAAATAAAACCATCAACAGTAGAACAACGTAAACAATTACTTTCGCCATCTAGTGTTAATTATTTGAAACCATTTAATTTTTTTTCAGACAGAGAACAAAAATAAAAAAAATAAAAAATTACTACATTTTTATTTAAATAAAAACAAACAAAAATAAAATAAAAAAAAAAAAAATACAAAAGTGATTTTTCAAAAGTGATTATTTTCAAAATTGATTTTCAGCGTGGTGACAAACGCCGTGGACTTTGGGGCGATAAAGGGGTAGAAATGCGATTTATCAGCTGCATGTTATATGACAGAATCACAAGCCAAAAATAAATCTAAGAAAAAAAAAAAAAAAAAAAACAATAGAAACAATGAAATATAATATCAACAACAGGAAATTATAGAAAATGCAAAAATATCTTTGTTGCATCACTTTTTCAAGGGACCATTGCCAAAAAGAACAAATCCCTGACTATCATCATCATTATCATCATCATCATCTATTGTATACCTGGTTATGGCCATAAGTCTAAATGTTCAGATTGGCGACACTCTAGTATTGTTATGAGTTTTGTACTATAGTTATAGCTATACGGGGAGTTTTAAGAACGATAAACATTTATTGAAACACAAAATATTTAGTTATAGCTTCAGTTCTACCATAAACCGAGATTAGTTTGATCAATCTTCAACTTCAAAACGATGCCTCGTCATGAGTTTTAGACATAAAAATCGGAATTTTGTCTTAAAATGTACGTCCTTATCTCTACTTCAAGGCTACCCTTATTTAAAAAAAACACTGGTTTACTCTTTAACCATCAGAAGCCTATCCTATGGGTCAATTGACACAGGCAATAGTTCTGAATACAAATTTTTTTCAAAAAATTTTTCAAAAAATCTGAAATTTTCTGGAGCTGTTCAAAAAGTGGTTTTACATACACTCAATTCATTTGGTAATTTTTAGACTTATAAAAAAAAAGTTATTGTAAAGAGAAAATATGAGCCCCTTAAAATCTCAGCTTAAAACGTTTGCTGTTTTCACTGCATTTTTTCTCTTTAGTGAGAGTGCTTTTAAAATACAACGCCACCTATATGCAAAGTAGAGAATAAACAAAGCAGTCGGCACATGTTCAGTTCACATTTCATATCAATTGCAATTAATTGCACTAATTGGAATTAAAATTAAGTTAATATACGCAATTATTATAAATAAATGATTAAACACCTTGCGTGCTGTTCAAATGATCACATTTTGACCGAGTGTCTTGATTTTTACAATCGGTGACACCTAGCGTCAGTTGGTAAAACCATGGTAGCCATGGTAACAGCACTAAAGCGCTTCAACTCAGACTATATAAAACATGTCAATTGACACCACTAATAAGTCTTTGCGTTGACCCAAAATGTTACGCGTCTGAGGGTTAATCATTTTTTAAAAAAAAAAAAACACAAAAATCAAAGTAACTTCTCGTGAGGTAAGAACTTTAATCAATCACCGATTTTTGGTGAATTTAATAATGTTACTTGGTTTATAAACTAACTTTGACTATTTTTTTTTCTTTTTTTTTTTTCTAAAAAAATAGGTTAATTTTTTAAAATAAAATTATAATTGATCACAGGTATTATCATCAGTTATAATATCTATTTTGAAAACAATGTTCACGCAATTGACAAAAAAAATAAATTGATCAATATTACGCCGGTTTACGGTAGTCATAAACTATAGTTATAGCTATACTAGGGGTTTTTATAAAAGAAAAAATTGCTGCCGCAAACTCTGTTTCTGTATTATTCCATTCTTTAGTAATACTTATAATAAATACACTTACACCGATTAGCATCAATGTCAATGTTAACAGTGCAAAAAATACCTGCAATAAAATGTTGTATAAAATAAATAAATACAAATAAATAAATAAATTGATGAATTAATTACCATGTCATTAATAAGATGAGTTTTACTCGCATGGAATAAGGTGGTGCATAGCAGAACAAATAAATTTATGCTATACGCTACCAACCACACTCCAAGATAATTTGGATTTTTCTACATAAAAATAAATAAATAAATAAATAAATAATAAATAAATAAATTGCATGCAACTATATACAGGGATTCTCAGCCATTTTTTTTTCGATTTGTACCACTTACAAAATCTATTAATTAAAAAAATTTTATTTAGGTCTGGACATTAATAAATGTATAATAAAATTGCACATAATCTGATTTCCATCATTATTTATGCAAATTTATGCTAAAAAATGCCTAAAACCCACATTTTCTTTGGTTTTTAATCTAATTTCAATCTTCGAGTGTCCCAAACAGAGAATCGCTGCTATACAACAATCAGATGATCAACAAACACAACAAATAATATTTAAATAGCTATATACTTTAAGATAACCAATCAATACTCCCAAAAGTGCAAAAAAAGTTAGTGCTGACATTATAAAATAACTTGCACATATAACTTCACACCCTGCAAAAACAAAAATTAAAATTACTACAAAATCCATGATAAAAAATATCAGATATTACAATAAGCTGCATCCTTTGCATTTACTTCATCATTATCTTCAGTATGATACTGCACCGACCCTTGTCTTTGTTTTCGTACATCGTAATGTTTCAACTTATTAGGAAACGTCACCCGAGCTGCAAACAAATAATTTCTACCAGCTACCAGAGAAACCACAAAGACCAACTGCTGTCAAAAACGGTAAAACAATAAACAAAATGTCACGCTATTTTATCATCGATGTAACCTTACCGCTGTGTAAACTACGCATCCGCAAGCGCCTTGTCTCAAAGAGCAGCAACCGCACAGCGATGAGTCCAGAATAATATTGATACCACCCATGTCCAATGTGATGTGGTCTTCATGATAAATATAAAAATGTGACAAGCGCACGACATTGTTACACATATTTACTTTTTTTTATTTATTTTTTGTTGTATTTAAGAGACAAATTGTTGAACTGTTTTACTGTTTGTGCATGACGGAATACGGAATGTGATACAATTTTGGATATTTTTTTATTCAGTATGCATTTTTTCATGCTAATTCATCGTAATCATTTATGGCCTATATTCGCATTTGGTCGAAATTACAACTAAAAGGTACTAAATCGTAGTTTCTACTCATCCAGGCTAATTTTTCTGTATATTTAGGGTTTATTTGGGTTTGTTTTATTTGATTTTTGTGTTTTTTTGGTGTTTTTTGATGATTTTTGTTATTTTTGTGTTTTTGGTGGTTTGTTGAGTTTTTTGTTGTCTGTTTTTGTTGTTTTTTGTTCTTTTGGTAATTTTTTTGTGTTTTTAGTAATTTTTTTGTGTTTTTGGTAATTTTTTTGTGTTTTTAGTAATTTTTTTGTGATTTTTAGCGTTTTTTAGTGTATTTTTTTTAGTCTTTTTAGTGTATTTTTTGTTGCTCTTTTTGTTGTTTTTTGTGTTTTTAGTGATTTTTTGTTGCTTTTTTTTTTTTTGTGTTTTTAGTAATTTTTTGTTGCTTTTTTGTTGTTTTTTTGTGATTAGTTGTGTATTTTGCGTATCCAGACTGCTAATATTATCATAATTTATTCAAAAGATTTGTGACTGATGACATGGTGGCTGATGGTTTTGTTAACCTCGCGAGAGGATATGGAAATGCTGCTTTCAGAGCAGCCTGTGAGATCTTTTTGTTTGTTGCCACAACTAGTATGAATCAATTTAATCGGTCACCGTTACCTGTTATTTTACTTGAAAATTTATGGCCGTTGAGAAGACGAGAGACAAATTTGGGTGGTGGTGATGGGATGTGGAACCCTGAATAATAAAATCCAGAGGACCATTATAGTTTTTGAATATTTTATTTATTTATTTATTTTTTTTTATTTTGAAAAAATTAAATTCGAAATAATATTTTTCTTTTTATTTTTGCAATCTGTTGTAAATATTTTGTTTTATTTATATACATGAGATATGATATTCACTGTTTGATGAGTTGAATAAATAAACAAAGCATATTGTTCCATATTTTAAATTTTATTTTCTATTTTTAGTTTAGTTAAAAATAATTGTTTTATGTCACCAATATTTTAGTGATTTTTAACTTCAGAGATTTTTGGTTATTTCCACTTGATTTCACCAATTTTTGGTTATTTCCATTCGATTTCTGCATTTAATGATCATTTCAATTCAATTTCATTGTTTTTTAAAATAAAGTCTTTGCCCCTTTTTAGGAAAATACGAATAAAAATTTTTTTCTCCTTGGGATGAGTGACTTGGCCATCGATATATCGTCCGATATATCGATTCCAGTCGCATCTTTAACACGATACTACCGCCAGAAATGTATAGTACCAAGATAAAGTCGCTATGAGTTTGATTGAAATATATTTTAACACTTAATATCAGGTTTAACTTACTTTTATTACACTTTAATAAATATCTACACAACAATAATACTTATTCTATTGTTCCGATCTACCACGTAGTTTGGCGAGCACGTTGTGACGGTCTCGAATCCCTTAGTTTTTGTGTAAACTGTAACTATGGTACACTAGGTGCACCAAAGAGACAGTTACCTATAAAATTAAAGAGATAACTGAATAAAGTATTTTATTTAGCATTAGGAAGAGAAATAACAACTTAATAGTTGCAAAGTCTGCTTATCGACCATTGGGTTAAATGTCCAACCACGGTCAAGGAATGACTATAGAGGGCGCTAAGATTCCCCCAATGACCATTCCTAATTAAATAATGTGTTTAATTAAGGGATATAAACTCTATGTAAATCATAGAGTGAATATTCTCAAGTGTTAGTAATTATCCTGAGATGAAATACAAATATTTATTTCATTATAGGATAATATATCATTATCCTTGATACTGGATGATGATGTCATGATAGAAATCCATTATGACTCATCACCCTAGCAGCTTATCTTGTCACAATCCCCTTATCACTGATAAGAGGATTAGTCAAGTATAAAAAACCATACAAAACAGGAAACAGAGCTTTTTGCGGATTTGACATTGATACTGATACTGACCTACGATTATTTGCCTTGTGCTTGATTTACATTGTAATTGTGACGATCTGACTTTTGCCCAAAGTGCTATTTACACTTTGCCATGGGTTCAAGACAGTAAAACTTGTGAAAACACGTGGATTTTCTCTTTGCTAAGAAAAACCTCCACTTATCCCAGGGATAAGAACCAGTAAAACTACATAAACACATATAAACACACTTGCAAACAACTCTGAATTGGAAAGAAGTAAAGTAAATAATCATGAAAACCAGGAGTTTTATCAAATCATAACATTTATTCCGGATCATTGCAAACTACAATGACCCGAGGTCAATTTAACATAAAATCTTATTAGAAATAGAGACAATAACATACTTAAAATATATATTTAAATCGAGACTATCAATTAATCTAATTGTTAACCAGGAAACTGGCAAAACATTATCGAAACTTTTAACTATCAGCTGGAGGCTTGATAAACTAATAATAATACAAATTACAAAGGAAAATATTACGAATCTTCTGGTGTTTCCTGGCGCTATTTGGTTCCTAATCGGGGTAATGCACTATCGAATCCTGCGATTATCGGCGTTCATCGG
>JH431256.1:2611-25279 GCA_000239455.1 Strigamia maritima
AAAAANAAAAAAAAAAAAATTGAAACTGAATATTAATTTATACAACAATGTGAATATTTTTCACGGTGTCAGCACCCACCATTTGCGAACCAAACGCCAGAAAGAGAAAGGAAACTACGGATGATCTCATTAGAGCGCCCTACCATCGTCTGATTACAGCACTATTGTCCGCAATCAACTAATTCACTTTCTAGCTCGACCAATCGATAAAATAATTGATGTAATTCAATTAGCACAGCCTCCCTACTCCCATCTCATGTATAGACAAGCGGTGGACAATCCCCCAACACCAAAACACACCCAAAAAAAAAAAAAAAAAAAAAAAAAAAATAACCAGATTCGGGGGTGCAAATCTTAGCAGTGCATCTGGGCAAGAGGTGCGTCTGGCTGCAAACCGAGGCGTTTCTTGATCTCTTTTTAATCAGCCTAATTGCACTCTCAGGACTTTGCAGCATCGCCAGACCCCTCGTTTGCATACACGACTCCATCGCAACTCTCTGTACGCATAACACACCTGCTGGTCACCGACATGATCAATAAAATTATGCAAAAGGTGAGAGATGTCTGTTTGAATATTGTATACGAGTGTGTATACAATAAATTAAAATGTCAGTCAAGTGTGCATAAATAATTAAATTTTTATTCTAATTTTTTTTTTTGTTTTTTTTTTTTTTATATTATTAAAAAATTTAAATAACAATTAATCGAGTCGATTAAATGTCGATTTGCGAGTTTGATACATAGCCGGAGTGACCCAATGACCAATCCATTGCTACACCCAATAAAAAAAAAAAAAAAAAAAAAAAATTACAATTTTAAAATAGTCGTAGGCAAATTAGTCATTCAATGCAAAAACGAGATCCGTGATAATTTGAATTTTCCATCGCATCAGGCAAACGAAGTCCCCCCCTTTTTGGGCTTTTGGGCTTTGCCGCTTTGCATGGCACCCAGGACGTGGGAAAACGGTAAAGGGGTATTCACGATAAGGTTGTAGGAGCGAGGAAATCGAATCGCTGGGAAAAACGTCGGGTTCGAATCCCCCTCGGAGTGACCGTCGTTTCGCTACACATGGACGCGAGGTCAGCGTCGAGTCCGTGGGAATTAAAGGCCGCGTGCGAGCCAATCCCTCCCCGGGCAGCACGCACCATTTGCCGCCGACTGGGCGAAAGCGACAACGTCACGTGGCCATAAACTGGCCATCCGTCCTCGAGGGGCACCACGGGACCGCGAGTGAAGTGCAATCTATCCTTCCGCCCCGTTTTTTACCCGCCTTCGCACAAAGGAAACTGGAGGACGAACAAAGTGGCGCCCGCCCACGCATTGGGTGATTTGTCAGGACGTCCCCTCGAGGCGAGGGAGGAAATTGTTGGATTGAAATTTGGTGGCAGCAAAAGGGAAAACAACGCGGGGAGAGAGGCTTAATTGGAAACACTCATCCAGAGGGGATGTTATTAAACGGAGCGCGGAGGAGAGGAGAGGAGAGGAGAGAAGAGAGGTGAATCTGATAGATTTTAAATGTTTCGTTGTTTTTTAAAGGAGAGAAATTGGGAAAATTATTATTATTATTTATTTTTTTTTTTTTTTTTTTTGATGTAATGCGGGCAGGTTCGGGCAGAGTTTTGTCAATATTGTTGAATAATGTGGAATTAGGGTATTGTTAATGATGGGAATTAGTAAATGATGATATTATTTTGGGAAAATCATTTTTTTGATGTAATACGGGCAAGTTCGGGCGGAGTTTTTGTTGAATAATGTGGAATTAGTGTATTGTTAATGATGGAAATTAGTAAATGATGATTTTTAAAATCGATAAATAAGAGCAAGCGGAGCAATTTTAACAATGGTTTCATTGTTAAATTTCGACCAATGGGAAGCGGATTACACTGATAGTATAGCATGTTGGTGTACTATGATTTCATTGTTAAATATCGACCAATAGGAAGCGGATTACACTGATAGTATAGCATATTGGTGTACTATGATTTCATTGTTAAATATCGACCAATAGGAGGCGGATTACACTGATAGTATAGCATGTTGGTGTACTATGATTTCATTGTTAAATATCGACCAATAGGAGGCGGATTACACTGACAGTATAGCATGTTGGTGTACTATCACCTTGGTCATTGTTAAAATCGCTCTTCTGCTCCCATTTTAAAAATTCTCTATCCAAATACCACTCGCGCTAGGGAGTTTCTCGAAGTAGGCCCAATCATTCATTTTTCTCCATTGATAAAACCACTCGTGCATCTAAAATTAGAATCTGAATAAATCACTCGAGCCCATTGATCAGAATAAACCACTGGTGCCCGATCACTGGACAATAAACTCCCTAGCGCTTGTGATATACTGTTCATAATTTTTTTTTAGACATTATTTTGGAAAAAAATCATTTTTTTGATGTAATGCGGGCAAGTTCGGGCGGAGTTTTGTCAATATTGTTGGATAACATAAAATTAGTGAATTGGAATTTGAAAAATATTATTTTAGGTGAAATGATGAATTGATGACGTCACGTTGAGGGTTGGCTAGCCTCTAGCAGATGGAAAAGGGGATTGGTTTGATCTTATCCTGTCATCAAGTCTGGAATGAAGTTGTGCAGAAATGGTCTTCAGTTTCATTTCAGGCCGCGTGGGGGTCACTTAATGACCCTCTCTTTTTTAATCATAATAATACAAATTACACTATTTTTTTTTTTTTTATATTTTGCAATTTTTTATTTATTAAACAGAGTAATTGTGTACATATATTGGCCATCAAAAAATGGCTGCTGTGCCATAAAAAGCTCCAACTTCATGTATAACTTACTCCCTATATATTTTTTAATCAGTGAAAATCGCATGTAAGACCATCTGCACCAGATCCAGTCCAAGAAATCACCAAGCTAATTGAACAGTAGAACCATAAGTGCCAATTTACTGGACCCTCGTAATGTCCCTCTTTTGGTGATTAGAAGGTTCACCACATCAAATAAATGAATAAAAGCAAAAAATATCAAATATTTGGCCAACAAATCCATTTTTTCTAACCAAAACATCGAAAACACTCATATTTAATCCACCAAAACCAAATTAACCTTGAAAAAAAAATAAAATAAATAAAAAATTACCATTTCCTATATAATTCACAAAAAAAAATTAATTGAATAAATTTTCTATTATCTATCAATTTCCAATGCAATATATGCAAATTCCATAAAATTTGAATACTTAATCATTAATTTTCACTTAATTCACTAAAATTTCACTTAATGAATTCATTAATTTCCCATTATCCATCAATTTGGCATGCAAATTTCACATTTTAATTCAGGATTTATTAAAAGAAGGTTAAAAGGGTTAAAAACTAAAAGTTATAACAAGAAAAACAAACGTGCGTGCATTAAAAGAGGGGACCATCTGCGCATTCGAGAAGGGTGCCACGACGCGTGTCCGTCAGTGTTTGATCATGGAAACGGCACGCGCCACTCGCCATTACTCACAGTCAAGAATGGACGACTGGTGATTACATTGCTAGCGGCCATGATCCTTCCAACAAAGCAGCGGGGAGGGAAAGGAGGATGCAGATTAAGCGCCAATGACGAGATCGCGAGAGCATCGCACTCCGGATAATTTACTGCTAATTGGCCAAACGCGTCCCACTTGGTCCCCCACTCCACCTGCCGTTCATTTACCTAAATCATTCGGCGCTCCGAGGAAAGAAAACACGATTTTTACATTTTTCAAACTTTTTAAAATATTTATCGGGAAATGTATCTTTTGTTTTTCTTTATTTATTATTTAAATATTTTATTCTGTTTTTCTCGAGATTAAAATTTATTTCGCATAGTTAAATGGGTGTTTTCAATTTGAGGCAAAAGCGTATTATAATGCCAAAGTATATCGCAGTTGGTGGTTAATATTTAATAATTGATAAATCCGTGACATCCGCGCAAAAATCACTTTAAATTTATGGTCTATCGATGCATTTTAAATGGGGAAGCAAAATGATGGACTCGGGCATAAAAGCAATGAGCCCCCGCGCGTTCAACCTGTCCAAAGATGAATATTTTATCCCTATTCCCTATATATATATATATATAGTAGGAAATCTTGAGAAGTATAGACGCTCAAGTTATAGGGATACATTATAACGTTTAATTTTCAACAAATTGATGGTTGTTATTAAAGGCTCCAAAAAGTTAGATTACAGCTGCCAAAAATGATTAAATTTTCATTTTTTTTTTTTTTTTTTTTTTTTTTTTTGGTATCCAAAATCAAATTGGTACCAAATTTTTTAAAGTTTTGAGTAAAGCAGGGAAGCACTGTTAAAAAATTGCTGCCCCTCATTTTTAATATAAAAATTAATATAAAAATTAAATAATAGAAAAAAAATATTTTCCCCCCCATTGCAATTGCTATTAAAAACTTGGAAAAATCCAATGCGCATGCGCAAATACTCTAAAAATAGTAAAAATACTGAATATTGAAAATAAATTCAGTGTTTGGTAATTAATTTTTTTTTTTTTATTTATCAAAAATTGATTTTTTTGTTATTTTGTATTGTTTGTTACGGTGATATCGTTTTCGCTAATAAATTTGAGATTTACTTCATCAACAGGCTTTTTGTGGGAATAAAAGAAAAAAAAAAAAAAGAAAAAGCATTTTCATGCGCCGACATTCCATTTTTTCAGCTTAATGCACAGCAAATGAGATTAGGCTTAAAGCTGACGAGGGTGTGGGTGACCAATAACAGTTGCACCATCATATTTCACTCGGTCTCATTGACGAATGCTTATCGGACCGTCAGCTATTCGGTGACTAATAGCAAGTGCGAAGAGTGACTGACTCTTATTTATGCCATGGGAGAGGTCACAAGTGGGCTAGCAACCACATGCGTTTTAATACGCTTCAGTTGTACTCAATTAACAAGTGAATTTATTTAATTAGGAAAAATTATTAAAGAAAAAAAAAATTTTTTCTATAAAAAAAAAAATAAATAAATAAATAAATAAATAAAAATAGTATAATAAAAAAAATCTAAGTTGGTTTTCATTTCAAATTTGATGGATGTTTAGAAGCTTTAAGATTTTTGAAAAACCATAGCCATAAATAGCGCTATAATAAATAAATGCGAAATTTCCCCTCAGCATCCATCTGCAATAAAACTTGGAGATGAGAAATTATTGCTCAAGTCCTATAAAGAAAAACAAAAACCCCATAAACAATAAACTTTAAATTTCAAAAAATACCATGTCCAATAGAATTTTTGTTTTTTTTTTGTTTGTAAATAAAAAATTAAGTTTTTCCATAATTCCTATTAAAACATTGCAGTGAAGCACTGTTAAACAATTGCTGCCCCTCATTTTTAATAAATTTCTCATTGCAATTGCTATTAAAACATTGCAGTGAAGCACTGTTACGCACTTGCTGCCCCTTTATTTTTAATTTTTACACTTTTATCACTAAAAAATTATTGAAAAAAATTAAGTTGAGTGTTTAAAGGGTTAGATCCATGGTAAACTGATTCAGCCAGAGCTTATTTCCAAATGGACCGTAAGATAAAGGCAAGATTTTCCCTTGGGAGGTTCATTTTGCTGCCCCCACTTAGGAATTGCAAGCGTTGGTCGGTCGATGACTGTTTGCATGAAATTGGCGTCTAAGAACAAGTCTTTTCTCGCGCCCACCGAAACTTGTAAATCAAATCAAGGGTCCACAACCAGACGCCGACAGCTTTTAATGTCAGATCCGTTCATGTTTCCGCCTCTCGTTTGCATTTACTGTAACGAGGTTTTTACCAATTCACCTTTCAAATTGTTGCCAACAAATTGTGTAAGAAATCCATTTCGTACATTGAATTGCAAAAATAATTCTCCAACAATTTTTTCATATTCCAAATCGACCCCCGTTGTCCACTATAGGGAAGGCGAACTCTTTTTCTTGTAACGAGGTGCCATTTTCGACTACTCTGCAATTCATCAGGCAACTGGATTACCACTGAGTTTTGCTTCTTCATCCTTATCATCAATATTTTCAAGAAAAAAAAAAAGTTCCACGAACAAGGCGAGTCCCCACGGGTGACCCTTACAACGATGGATGAGTAGGAAAAAAAATTGCGTGAATAATAGAATGTTTTATTCTTTACAGATGCGGAGAATAAAAATAAAAGAAATGTTTTAACATGGAACAAAAAAGTTTGTTTTTTATTAAAAAGTTAAATCGATGAAATTGCATTCGAATTAGTGATAGGAAATGATGAAGAAATAATGAGTTTATCAAGAATCAACATCTATTAGTGGATTATCTGGATTACTAGGTATATGTAGATTAATAATGATCTTTGCCTGGAAAAGTGCACTTTAAAAAAAATAATTACCAAATGCCAAATTTTTACGATCATGAGATTATCAGTGAAATCAGCTTCTTATAGGTCGAATTTTAATAATAGGGCTTAAAAAACAATGAAAATTTGCTTTAAAAGCCAAAATCCATTTTTTTTTAAAAGTTTGTCTAAAAAAAATTTTTAATTACCAAACGCTAAATGATTAAATGATTAAATGATAATCATGAGATTATCAGTGAAATCAGCCTCTTATAGGTCGAATTTTAATAATAGAGCTTAAAAAAACAATGAAAATTTGCTTTAAAAGCCAAAATCCATTTTTTTATAGTTTGTCTAAAAAAATAATTTTAATATTACTAAGTTAACATTGTTGGTCTGCAACAAACAATGACAGAAGCACAACAAGAAAAGAAAAAGAAAAAAAAGGCATATAAAATTTCTTGTTAGTAAAAGTCTCTGGAGATTTTGAGTGTCTGCAATAGTGTTCCAATATTGATGAAGCCACGTGCTGGAGGCTAATTAAGCGCGAAGTCACTGGAAAGAAAATGGCGGAAGAGGGAGGGCTAACGCCTCAAGAATGTGTTTATTGCTGGCCAATAGATCCACGAAGCAAGTGCATCAAAGTTTAAAGGGGCTTGCCTCGCTTCACACACCCCTTCCCTTTCCTTCCCTTCCCTTCCTTTCGCAACGTGCACTCGCCAATGAAAATGAAAATCCATGTGAATATTTGATCGAGCGGCTGAGGCTTTGCTTCACTTTTAATCGCCGCATGAATAATTAAAGGAGGTGTTCCTGCGGGAGAGACGAGTGGCTCCCTCGGGCGGATGTTGGTGTAATTAGAGTAATGGGGTGCGCGGGTGCACCAGGGGGAGTTTGTTGCCCGGATGTTCTACATCAGGTGCGCTCAATGTACCAAGTGGGCGCCAATCAAATTAGAATGCAGCGACAATTTCAGGTGCTGACCTGAAAGCCTCTTCTGGTCATATTTAATAGATGCGCAACTCTATACCACTTAACTGGGTAATAAATCTTTTCCTAATGCTTCCGACTATACTTGTCTGCTAATGTATGCATTTCTCCTACAACTCCTTAATGCCGACCAATTCAAATCAATCATCTTCGTCATCGACAATCGGCAACTAGTAGTTGCCAATTTTTAGTTAATTTTCCAGTAAGTTTGTTGACTCAACTAACTTACTGGAAAACTAAATACTTTTTAATGCGTGAACTAAGTGTGCTATACCTGGATACCTCTCATCGACAGGTTGATAAGTACTTATCGACCTGGCATTATGAGAAAATGAAAAAGTATTAAACTCATGTTTTAGTACTAGGCTAATGTACCATAATTTTAATACTAGGGTACCATAATTTTAGTACTAGGGTACCATAATTTTAGTACTAGGGTACCATAATTTTAGTACTAGGGTACCATAATTTTAGTACTAGGGTACCATAATTTTAATACTAGGGTACCATAATTTTAATACTACTTGTACGGTACAAACTGGGAAAAACCTCGGGCGCTAACGCGCCCTCGGTTTTCTCCGGTTTGTACCTTCCAATCTCGCCATAACCTATACTTAACTCCACACTTTTACAAATATTACTTATCACTATGGCCCTAATACTCAAAATATTGGGCAATACTAATGTGCTATAGTTACAAATACTGGCCTTCACCAATAAACAATTACCACAACCAGTACCGTATTTCCTCAGAAACAACGGCATGCCGGTAATTACGAGTCTGACCAGTTTTGACAAGTAGACAACTGGTCAATTAATAATCAAATAGACAAAATGCCAGAAAATTCGAATTATTCGGCACCTTGGTCTGACTCGACATTATCCAGCATGCCGTTCTTTTTGAGGGACTACGGTACATCAACAGTACAATTTCAAATACCATCTAATACCCAGGAACAGATCTAGAGAGAGAGAGAATTGGGTTTACCGGCGTAAGCAGCTACCATGGCATACATTAAAACTGACTAATTAAAGTAAGTTGACACATAAACTAACATTAAAACTAAAAACCAGACCTACACATGTTAAACAGAAAACATTAAATCAAATCAAATTACATATTCAGAGTTTAATAAAACGAAAAATAGAAGAAACATCACGACAACATCAAGGACAACATCAAGAACATCACGAAATAAAAGAGAACGATGACCAAAACAGTAAAACCTAAAAACAGAAAAACGAGAAAAGATATGTGCAACTGAAAGTTGAACACCATCAACATCGCGTGACATTAAAAAACCATGCGTTAATCTGCAATAGCCAATCCAAAGTCGGCAAACGAGACTGTACAAAAGCCAACACACAATCTTAGGTTTTATCTGGAAAAGCAGTTTTCCTGTCCCATTGAGACTGCCAAGCACATAGCACTCAACATCTCAATACGGCAAGGAAATCGGCATCAGCACAAACAGACCAAGTTGCTTTTGCGGCCATGTCCACAGCCTCATTGCCCGGAATCCCAATGTGACCCAGGATCCACATGAAACAGACAGTAGTTCCAGCATCTTAAAGCAGAACGAGCAAACACAAAGTAGAATCAATGCAGACAGATAAAGATAAAGCTTTCAGATCGCTCAAAAAGTCGGTGTAAATAAAAACCTGACAATGTCCAGCATCAAGAACATGCTTGAGGGCCACCTCAATTGAACAGATCTAGAAAACCTTCAAAGCGGATACCATTTAAGTCTGAACTCCTTATACTCTTTTTTCAATTCAATACAAGTTACCATTGGCTAAAAAGTGCATTGCACTTAAAAAATATATATTATGGTAACTCATTTTAATCCTCTAAAGTCTATTTACCTATAAGTTTGGAGTAGCTCGGATTGGTCGTGGCAATTAACTGTTAAATGGTGTTGCGCGTAACAAAGTAGTTCTAAACCGGTCAAGACCGGTCATCAAAGGTTCGACCGGGTCATCTATTTATCCAAGATGGCAGTTTCACGTGGTTCGACCGGGCCATCTATTTATTCAAGATGACGGTTTTGCGTGGTTCGACCGGGCCATGATTAAAACTAATCATGGACCCGGCCATTATTTTTTCAAGATGGCGGTTTCGCGTGGTTTATTTAAAAATAACCTTTACTTTCATTGGTTACTGACAGACATGTGACTTAGGGTATGAATACTTTCCTGCGATCAGTCCACTGACCAATCCGAATTACTCCAAACTTATAGGTAAATAGACTTTAGTCGAGCTGAGTCCAAAAATGTACATGCCATTGTTAACAATCAAAAACGCTTGTAAATTATTGAAATTTAAGTTTTTGAGCTACGAAGCCTTTCAACTCCGAAGGAGTTACCATTATATATACTTTCAGTACAATGCACTTTTCAGTCAATAGGAGTAACAGACGGATGGGTCTGCTGATGAGATCTTCGATGGTCGAAAGCACTGTGAATAAATTGAAGAAAAATGACGTGTCTGTATAATAAATGGTAAAAATTAAAAAAATTGAATTTTATTTTATTTAGTAACTTCTATTGATTTCAAAATAAAGTATTTTTTTCTTTGGAGTAGTTCAGTGTTTGGTCAGATGATGCCTTTGGCGCTTTTACTTAAGAACACCTGCTTAATGAAGACAATTAAACAGTGTTCTGTCAATTTACTCCTATAACTAGATCAAGTGTGTGTAAATCAGTTAACCTTAAAGAACGTTTTTTCTCTTTCCCCTGTCTGCAAACTATAGAAGCTCAAGCGATGAAAAATCTACATTTTTCATCTAATTGTGGCAAAAGCCTTTGCTAAATGGATTTTTCAATTTATCCATTTATTAATCTAAGTAATATGATCTGGACCCCTTCATCAACTTGCCATCATCTATTTACTATGTTTATGTCTTTATTCAATTAACTAGTCTCCTTTATTGCATAACGCCTATTTATTGAAAAATAATGTTTTCACGCTACAACCATGCTAGAAATTCAATTTAAAGAAGGTCAGTACATGAGAATGTCGTAAGACCAGGACTAACCTCAACACACGAGGATTTTCCTCTCCCAGTCTCAAAAGATATTGTAATTTTGAAAGATAATTAAAGAATATTAAAAAATTAATAAAAATGTCAATTTTGTTTTTTACGTGTCATTTTCAGTTGTTTTCTCAACTGCAAGGATGCAGTAATAATAATAACAATACAGTAATAAATAATAATGTTTTCATTGTTTTTTGTTTTTTTCAACACTTTTCAATGACAATTAGCAAAATTAATAATTTGTGTTGTTTTAATTGACATTCATTATAACTACTGTAGATTAGAGATATAATTGCTTCATTTCTTCGATTTTTTTATTTATTTATTTATTTTTTTTTTTATTTTTTAAATTGTTAAAATTTCATTAATTCAAATTTCAAGAATTATTTAGGAATTTTAGTGAGGCTAATGTAAAGTAGGTCGATGAGAGTTTCATTTTAAAAGCAGAATAAGTTGTTTTTTTTATAGGAAGCGACAAAAAAGATATAAAAAAAGAGATAAAGTAAAAACTTAAAGTTTTCATTACGCCACTTCCTTATCAACACAATCGAATAAAATTTCCCCATAAAAGAGATTAAAAAAAAAAAACTCAAATTCTTCCGAGATTACAGAATCAATCTCACACTATGGCAGAAAAACAGTAGCAAAATATTATTATGTCAAATACTGAAAATCGTCATATTATTTCTGGTCTTCAGACCAGAAATAACTCTCTAGGTATTCATGGACCTCTAGAATTCCAGAAACGAGTGAAAATGATTATTTCCTTATCACGCGCAGTGTTACAACATAAATAAATCAAAAATTCCTTACTTTTAAGACAAAAATAAGAAAAATGTTTAATCTTTGACAAAAATAAGAAAAATATTTAATCTTTGACCAGAAATAACAAAAAGTCTAATTTTTGACCAAAAATAACAAAAATGTCTAATTTTTGACCAAAAATGTCTAATTTTTGACCAAAAATGTCTAATTTTTGACCAAAAATGTCTAATTTTTGACCAAAAATGTCTAATTTTTGACCAAAAATGTCTAATTTTTGACCAAAAATGTCTAATTTTTGACCAAAAATGTCTAATTTTTGACCAAAAATGTCTAATTTTTGACCAAAAATGTCTAATTTTGACCAAAAATGTCTAATTTTGACCAAAAATGTCTAATTTTGACCAAAAATGTCTAATTTTGACCAAAATGTCTAATTTTGACCAAAATGTCTAATTTTGACCAAAATGTCTAATTTTGACCAAAATGTCTAATTTTGACCAAAATGTCTAATTTTGACCAAAAATGTCTAATTTTGACCAAAATGTCTAATTTTGACCAAAAATAACAAAAAAGTCTGAATTTTGACCAAAAATGTCTAATTTTTGACCAAAAATAACAAAAACGTCTAATTTTTGACCAGAAAGAAGAAAAATGTCTAATTTTTGACCAAAAACATCAAACAAAAACATCTAACTTTCAAACCAAAACAACAAAATTTATTAAAACAACAAAAAAAAAAATCTCTAAATTTCAAAACTCAGAATTCCAAGAAAAATTATAACTAAATAATTTCCGGATTTCCTAGAACACAAAAAAAAAAAAAAAAAAAAAACCCAAAAAAATTACTTATCAGTCTACTTTAACATTATCTCAACGAGCAAACAAACTCTTTATCAAACAATTTCCAGAAAAACTGACACAACTCATATCATCCTTCACCCTCCAACAACCTCAAACACCCAACAAACTCCATTTCCATCTTTGACACCATCCTACCACCATACACCAACACCAACACCACGCAATAATAACCCTAAGGCAAAAAAAGTCTTCTTACGGGAAATTTTGTCCAACAACTGCGAAAAGGGTTTTCCCGGACGAATCCACTAAAACGGGTAAAACGACGAAACTTTCAAGGAAAACAACCAAACAATTACAACTGGCTTTCACGCGTCTGGGAGTAGTGCGTAAAGGACTTAGTTTACGCCACTCCATCGCCATGATCAGCAAGGTGAAAACGCTTTTCACGGGTAACCACACGCATATCGTGCACGTTCGCACCGGAGACCGTCACGGAGCAGGTACGGACGCCAATGTCAAGATAATTTTACGCGATGAACGCGGGAGGGAGTCGGATGAGTGCAGTCTCAATCATTTTTTCAAAAATGACAACGAAAGAGGCAAAACGAGTTCTTTCGGAGTTACCACGTATTTGGACGTGGTGCACGAGATTCAATTGTGGAGAGATAATTTCGGGTTGGGCGATGCGTGGTACGTCGATGCGGTCGAGGTCGAACACGTCAAATGTGATAATGTTCGGAGGGTTTTTCCTATACATCGATGGTTGAAGGCGAATGTGCCGTATTGTTTGAGGCAGTATGATGCGTGTTTGCCGCATTTAAGTCACCAGCCGGAGAGGAGAAAGGAGGAATTGGAGGAGAAGAGGATGATTTATGAGTATACTATTAATGTACCTAATGGACCTGCACAGGTAAATAATAATTTTTATTTTATTTATTCAGTAAATTTTTTTTTTTTTTTTTTTTAGGGTTGGGTGGGGGGGGGAGAATGATTTTTTTATGATTTCACAGGAAATCAATGTTTACTTTTGTTATTTTCACAAAAAAAATGATAAAAGTTTCGATAAATTGGCTGGAAAAAAATGTTTTATTTAGTGATTGAGGTATTTACTGTTTAGGAGTTTACTAAAGGCTCGGTTTTAAAACCGGATATCATTTACATTTATTTATTTATTTATTTATTTATTTATTTTTATTTTTTTTTTTTAAAAAAAATTATTTTGGAAAAAAAAAAAAATGGAATTGTTGTTTATTCAACAATTCCACTTGCAGGTCTCATGTAATAAACAAAATGTGTCAAGGTCAGTGGTTGCAAAAAGAAAAAAAAAATTCTTTGGAAGTGACCCAAGTGACCTGGCATGTCCATAAGAGTGTTTATCAAAGTCATTAGATTTTAGTACATAATTTTTAGACATAATTTTAAGATAATAAATTAGTTATATCTTTATTTTTAGATCAAATCACTTCCTTCAGATGAAATGTTTTCAGGAAAATATATGGTAATGGTAACTTAATAATAAAAAAATTCATTTAACAATGTCAGATTTGATAATTTTCACTTTTTTTTATAGTTTGAGTTACTTAGTCACAAATATGTAACAAATTTCTCAAACAAATTGATCGGTTTGATCGTTGATTGGAAAACTGTGGATGATGTGAAGAAATTATTCACAAAAACGACTGATTTGCGTCGAGAACAACCTTATGTAAGTTTGATATTTTTTAATTTTTTTTTTTTTTTTTTTTTTTTTTTTTTTAATAAAATTAAAATAATTTAATTTTTAAATTTTTAAAAAAAAAAATAATTAATTTTTCTCTCCAGCCAATTGCTAATTGGCATAAAGACAGGTGGTTTGGATTACAACGAGTCCAAGGTTGCAACCCTGTCTTGATTAAATTGTGCAAAGTAATTCCAGAAAAGTAAGTTTTTATTTACCTAAAAACAAAAAAAAATCATTAATTTGTTTATAGGTTAGGGGTGACTGAAGAAATGGTAGCACCATTTCTGGAAGGTTCTTCTCTGCAAGAATCCATCAATGCCAATAAAATTTTCATTGTGGATTTAGATATATTGGAACATCTGCCTTGTGGTCAAGACAGAATGGTGAATTTAACATGGAATCACTAATTTTCAAGTGTCAATAATATTTGTATTTTATCGTCAGCTTTGCACACCAATTGCTCTCTTTTACTTGAATAAAAACAATGACCTTCTTCCAATTGCTATTCAACTATTCCAAATAAAAGGACCTGATAATCCAGTAATAGAAATTTAAAAAAAAAAATTATCTTTCATGACATTGTTATTTTCTAGGTATTTTTGCCTAGTGATCCTAAATACACCTGGACATTGGTGAAAATGTTTTATAACAATGCAGATGCTACTTATCATCAGGCATATACACATCTAGGTAATTACAAAAGTCTTATTTAGAAGTTATATATATATATATACCGTTATATACTCACGTATAAGTCAACCCTGACTTAAAACGAGTCGCGTTTAAGTCAAATTGGAAGAAAAATACCAGGATTTGGTCCAAAAATCCTCGACTTTATACGCGAGCATATACGGTATTCACAAATTACGTCCGTTCAACGTTCAGGCCACCCAATAGGTAGCCTATGGGGTGGCCTGCATGTTGAACGGACGTATTTTGTAATTTAAAACATCTATTTTTAATGCATATCCTAATTAAGATTTAAAATTTAGTGTAATGACATTATGGATATACTTCTAGTTTAATCTTTCATTATTCTATCTACCATAGGCCTTTCGACTGTTCACCAGTCTTCTTCAGTGGTTTCAGTGGAATCTTTCAGTGGATAAACCACTGAAGAAACTGGTGAACAGTCGAAAGGCCTATGGTAGATAGAATAATGAAATAAACCACTGAAGAAGACTGGTGAACAGTCGAAAGGCCTATGGTAGATAGAATAATGAAAATTAAACCACTGAAGAAGACTGGTGAACAGTCGAAAGGCCTATGGTAGATAGAATAATGAAATAAACCACTGAAGAAGACTGGTGAACAGTCGAAAGGCCTATGGTAGATAGAATAATGAAATAAACCACTGAAGAAGACTGGTGAACAGTCGAAAGGCCTATGGTAGATAGAATAATGAAAATAAACCACTGAAGAAGACTGGTGAACAGTCGAAAGGACTATGGTAGATAGAATAATGAAAGATTAAACTAGAAGTATATCCATAATGTCATTACACTAAATTTTAAAACGTATTTTGTAAAATTCTAAAAAAAAAAGTTTGTTTCTTTGACCCGCGTATAAGTCGAATTTGGAAAAATAGGCCTAGATTTGGTCCAAAAATCCTCGACTTATACGCGAGTATATACGGTACATCTTTGATTTTGTTAGGTTTTACACATTTGATCATGGAAGGTGTTGTTGTTTGTACTCATCGGAATCTTTCGCCGTCTCATCCAATTTTCAGACTTTTGGCACCCCATTTTTTGTACTTATTGGCAATCAATACGTAAGTGTCAAATGCCAAATATCATTGCTCATTTATTTATTTTTATTGATGTATTAGTCGTGGTTTGGAAAAACTCGTGTCTACAAATGGTTGGGTTGACCGAACAATGACCTGTGGTAGAGATGGCATGTTTGAACTTATTCGAAGAGGGTAAAATTTACATATGATTGTTAATAATAATCATCGTTCAACGGCTTACGGCAATATCTTTTTTTGTAGACTTAAAGTGTGGAGATTGGATTTAAATGGGGCAGCTCCGAAAGAAATTGAATCCAGAGGGGTAAGTTATATCCTCATCAACATTTGTCAGATATGTATGGCATGTATGGCTGTTGTGCTGATGTAAATGTGTTATGGTTAGTTCACATCGGTGTTCACACCACTCCGTAACCTCATGCAAGATGGCTACGCAATGTATTGTGGATTAAAATCACAGACTTAAACTTGAGTTCCTACTTCAAAATTGATTTTGTAGTAGAAAGTAACGCAACTTAAGAAATTACGACAACCAATGAGAAGACAGGTGCTTTACGCATGAAAAACGAGATGGAATGAGAAATCGCGTGACTGATCGGTTTACATTGACCGTCTACAAACAGTGTGAACAAAACCATACGTTACTTTCCTTAAATTACGTTAAATTTTCATAAGTTACGTTACGTTACGTTCAATGTGAACTAACCATTAGAGTAACCTTAGCCCACCCTTAAACTGAGCTAAGCAATAGTCCTGATTAGCAAATAAAAAGTGAATATGTATCCTAATGAAAGTTTTTCGATAATCCGGCCTTGTTCTGTTTTTGGCCTTTGCACTAGACGCCGGTTCTGTAACATCCATGTTCTTGTTAGGTTTCAGATCCAGCAATTCTTCCACATTATCCATATAGAGATGATGCAATAGCCATCTATGACATCATAAGAAAGTACATCACTGAAGTAGTCAATCATTACTACAGTAATTTTCCATGATTCAACCAACATGCAAGAGCAAATACTATAATATTCTTTCAATATAGAAACAGAAGATGATTTAACAAATGATCATGAACTGCAAGAATGGAGGAAAGAACTTGTTTTGAGTAGAGATAAAAATGGAGTTGGCATGCTGGTAATACTCCATTATTAATACTGTAACACAAATTTCTATTGTAAAATCACCAAATTAAACTTCAACAGGGAGTTCCTGGAGATGAAAATGGCTTCACAACCAATGAACAACTCATAGATACAGTAACAGCAATCATTGCAGTTTGTAGCATTGCGCATGCTTCTGCTAATTTCCAACAATATGATGAATATGCATTCACACCTAACTATCCTGCCTGTTTAGTAGGCAAAATTCCCAAGGATAAAGTGAGTTTTTATAAAATTTTATAAAATTTACATGTTAAAGGGATTATTTAATTAATTTATATAGACACCTTTGAGTGAAACTGATATTATAAGCTACTTACCCAGTAAAAGCATCACTTTGGACATCATGGTCATCACCAAAATGCTGAGTATGAAAGGAACAAATTCTTTGGGTGATTTTGAAGTCCAATATCTCTATGATCCGGTTACGTTAGATGCAGCTGAAAGGTACGGTAGCACGTTGAAGCGATATTGCTGCGATGTTTTATCTATTTTAAAAAAAAATTTCTTTTTAGATTCCGGAAATCATTGAATGAATTAAGTGATAAGATTGCTGAAAGGTGTAAGAAAGATCCATCTAAGGCTTATATATGGCTGGATCCGAAAATTGTTCCGAATGCTATCAGTATTTGAAAACGTTTAACGGAAAAATATTTTGTTTTGTAAATATTTTACAACGTGCCATTTCATTCGAATAATTGTTATTAAAGATCCATCAATGTACTTTTTAAAACCGTTTTGTAACCTTTTAAGCATGAAATTATTATACACATGGTCCGAAGTTGACGAGGAAGTTGATTTATTGTTTATTGTGCACTAACGCCATCTTGTGATATGTAAAAGCGTCATATCTTTTTATCCTCTTATTCTTTTTTACTGTAAAGAAACAATACGATTTTATCACTTTTAAATTGTATTTTATTTTTGAAAATATATAAATAAAATATAAAAAAATAAAAAAATTAAAAATATAATGGATGAATTTTCATAAATTCACACAAATGAGATTTGTCATATATTTATATTTGAAAATAAAGCGTCATTATTAACACAAACAAATAAAAAAAATAAATTAATTGTAAAACGAAACATATTGATCATTTTTTAACTTCATCATTTTGATATTTTTCAATCATTTTTCCAGATATTGAAATCAATTCATAAAATATTTTCTAGTGAATACGAAATGATTTGCAATTAAGCGCGCGCGAATTCATCTACATCGAGTGCGATGAGCCTTGGGATGGAGGGGACTGTCTCCATTTTCTAGCTATTGATCTCGATCCACGAGCAGTGAACGCATCAGGATTTGTTAGTTCAGCCTGGAGGAGATGGCGCCAATCGGATTATCGCTGATTGCGTCGGCCGAGGCAGGCAGTGAACAAACACTGCTACCAAGAATGGAATGTCACCGCTTAAAAAAACTTAACAAACCACGTGGATAAAAATAAAAAAAAAATATTAAAAAATAAAAAAAGAAGATCTCCTTCGGTTTTATAATTGAATAACATATTTTATTCAACTTAAGTTTGAATTTTCGAATCGAAACACAATTAATTTAATTTAAATTGGGAAATTTAAGTATTTTTAATGTCTCCTGGTTGTAATTATGTAATTACGTATTTATGTATTTATATATTTTTCCATGGTACTATAGGTCTGTGATGTGTGGAAAAAATAGACCATTGGTGATTATGATGATTTATGAAGTCAACCTGCTCATGTTTCCATTCTTTTTTCTGTCTTCTAAATGCGCCTGTGAATAAAAAAAATTATTTTTGATGAGAAAAGATTATCTTGCCAATACACTAAAAATTCAATTTTTTCTCGGTAAAAATGCAAATTTGGTGATTTTCGCATAAATAATTGAATTTTTTTTTATAGCGTATTTAGTTATTTTTGCATCAAAAAATGAATAATGAATAATTAAGTAAAATATTAATTTATTTACCTTAATAATTTGAAAATACTGTGGTCTTTGCAGTAAATCATACGCCAATGTCAGAAGTCGAAGAATTATGGAATGAAAAATCGAATCACCGAAACAAAACAAGTCAATTCCAAACTCAAATCCCATTCCATAATCGCATTCATCAGTGGCAAATTGAATCAACGTAACAATTTCGTTCAATTTATCCAAATTTATCGTTTTTTCCGCTTCAGTTTCGCTATCTACAACTGCCTGCATTAATTTCTTCAATTTACCTATATAAAAAAAAATGGTCAAATAATTAAAAAATGCTCAAATTTTCCATTTTCATCACTTTACCATCTGTTTCGGGTAACGGACGATATCCCACTTCGGTTTTCTTATCGAATGGTACCACAATCCCAGCTCGGTGAAACGTTTTCGCAACTACGAGTTTCTGTCTCGCGTTCATCGCACTCGTTTTCATGTCTAAAGTAAACTGATGATCCTCGGCCCATTTCTTCAGTTTATTATTCAATCCTTTCAATTCTTCTAAGTGAGTTTTCGTATACTTTGATTTGAAGTCTTTAATTTGCGATTTAATGTGAGCACTACAATTTTGGAAGATTAAAATATTAAAATTTTTGATTTATTTCAATTTGTTCAGCTTACTTAATCGCCGCGAATAAATTCGGACCCAAAGGAGTTAAAACGCAATCATTATTCGCGTTGTTCGAGGCGACAAAATTCGGCATTTCGTTCGGATCGTCTCGAAAATAACCGAAATGAAGCTGAGAATTCTTCTCGGTAGTCACTAGAACCGTCGTGAACTCCGGTGGATCGTAAAAAAACCGCCAATGACGTAAATAAACGTCGGATTTTAAGTTTGTTTTCATTTTTCCTGATAAAACATCGAATGGACCAACGAGAATCAAATTTAAATACGTTTTAAGAGTACCTAAACGAATGAAAACAATTTATTTACTTATTTCTCAATATTTAATTCAATTTCAGTTGATTTACTCGGTTTTATGCATTGACAAAATTCCCAAAATGAGTAGAAATCTTGAGGCATGTCGACGAGAAAACATTTTATAATTCTTTCTGATGGTGTTAAGTTGGGATTTTCAGCTTCTTCTATTGATATATCTTCGGAATCAGAATTTTTCGATGTAGAATTGAGACTTTCATCGGTACTTGTTGATAATTCGTCGGAATCTAATGATAAAAGAATGAATTAATGAATTTATTTGTTGTTGTCAATCACTTTATACCATTTTCGGTTTCCTTTTCTTTATTATCTTCTGTTAACTTAATTTTTTTCGAGTTGGCACCATTTAAGTCTTCATCCTAAAAGAAATATAAGTTGTTATTATTATGTAAATATGTAAATTGGATTTGCTCACATCTGACATTAGTTTTGAAGGATGTTTAAATTTTTTCTATGTAAAGGATTTTTTTGATAACAGTTGATACCATATTTACATGCTGTGCGGCAATCGCTTTTGTAATCGTATTGATTTTCAGTGTTACTTTCATCATCGGAGTCATCGCGATTTCCCGCCATATTTGCCTTCGTGTTGTTTTAATATGAGTACAACACCAGCGCGATCTGACGGGAAAAATAAATAAAAACGTATCTAAAAGCGCTCTAAATGTTACTTAATAGTTACTAATTTAAAAAACTAGATGTCACCACCTTAGATATGAAATTAGTTATCAAACAAAACATTCTACAAAATTTAAAAAAAAATTATTTAAAAAAAAAAATAAATAAATAAATAAATAAAACAAAATTAAAAAATTTTTCCAGTCTTCAAACAAGAGACCAAAACACAAAAACAAACCGTGACTTATCTCTCAACAAAAATCGGGCACATCTCCAAAAACCTCATTTGGTTTACTCACCCTGTCAGCTGATTTTGCAACCACGTATATATACTCAGTAAAATTTACGTAATGTTGGCATTGCGCAGTTGCTTGTTTTCCCAACGTCACCGGGTATATAAAAAGCAACAGTCAGCTGGCAACTACAACCCAAAGTGAAAACACAACGCATGAAACTCAAATCATGCCGCAAGTTCCATGCACGCAAAACCTCCAGCGAGAACTCGCCGACACCATAATCCGCTGTACAAACCTCGACGAAATCCGCATCCTTTTAGCATGCGGCGCTAAAGTGAACGGCGAAGTGACACAAGGCCTACGCCCGCTTCACTACGCGGTCTACAAGCGCTTCACGGAAGCCGCCCGACTTCTCCTCGTGCGCGGCAGTGAAGTCGACGCCCGCGACGACGTCGGCTACTCCGCGATCCATTTATGCGCCGAACGAGGCTACACGGATTTAATCGCAATCCTCCTAGAACACAAAGCCAACGTGGATTTCAGTGACCACGACTGCACCGACCCGTTTCCTCGCACGAAACTCGCCGAAGAACCCCTTCGTTTAGCCATCAAAAACGGACATTTCGAATCCGCTCGTTTTCTGCTAGAAAACGGTGCGAATCCAAACGCCCGTTACTTCCTCGGGTCCGAAATCAACTTGGTCAACCCTTTGGACGTTCGTTTCCTCGAATTGTTGCTATTCCACGGCGCAAACGCCAATTCTACTGACCGTAATGGACTCACACCGTTGATGAAAGCGTGTCGTCATCCGGAAGGCTACGAGGCGGCTTTGCTGCTCATCAAGTTCGGAGCGAATGTGAATGCGATGGCCGGAGAACGGCACGATTTTCGTACCGTGTTGCACTACGGCGTTTTGAGTAGTAAAATGGAGACTGTGACGATGCTTCTCAAACAGGGTGCGAATGTCACTTTTTCGTCCGAATATCGGAAACCGACTCCGTTGGATTTTGCCATTTTAAGAGGGAATCCGGTGATGGTCAAAGTGCTACTCGAAGCCGGCGCTGATCCGAATGCTTGTTCGCCGTTGATCGGAGGTCCGTTACACATCGCTTGTGCCGATAATATTCCGAATCGGATGGAGATTTTGTCGATTTTGTTGGATTTTGGCGCTGATCCGAATCTTTACACTTTGTCCGATTCGTGTCCCGAGTTGAAACCGCCGTTAGGAGAGTATATCGCGAGTAACACGAATCCGGATCCGGAAGTTGTGAGTTTGTTGTTGAAATACGGCGCTTCGATCGTGGTGAAAACGCAGTTCGGCGATCCGAAAGGGATTTTGAAAGCGATACCGCGGTTGAATGACGATAGTCACGTGTTTAACACGTTGCTCGAAGCGGCTGAATCGTTTAATATCGGTGCGATACGGAGGTCTACGTCGTTGTCGTCGTTTCAGAAACAGGTTTTGTTGGACAGGGCGATGAATCCGCTGTCGTTGAAACATGAATTGAGGGTTTTTATTCGAAATCTCTTACGGGGGAAAGGTTGTTTACCTATTTCCGTCGATGTGCTGCCTTTGCCGCCTTTAGTTAAATCCTATTTATTGTATCAATTGATTTGATGATGAATTTTTTTGCGAAAGTTAAAAATTCTTGAAAAAAAAAAATTTCTATTTTTATATTCAATTTGATTTTTGAGTTTTGAGTCATTTTCAATTGTTTGGGTTTGGTTTATTTTATGTAAATATATGTAAATATTTGATTTGGTTGCTTTTTGTATTTCAATTTTTTCTATCGAAAATTGTTTTTTTTGTTTTTTTTTTTTTATCATAATAAATAAATCGTTTCTTTTATTTATTTATATTTATTTATTTATTTTTATTTTTTATTTTTATTTAATAAAAATAATAATACATAGACTACATGACCTGAACATGTGTTAATTGATAAAGAGATGCGTGTAATCGCGTGTAAACTCTCTCACTAACACTCCGTTCGGACTAAATTTATTCCTATATAAATAACTTCACTTTACTTGTTAGAAGTAATGACTATTTTTATCATATTTATTTATTTATCTAAAAGATAAAAGTATATTTTTATTTTTGCTTATTTACAAATTTATATATATATTTTTTTTTTTTTAAATATTTAATTTGGTATCACAATATGTAATAAATTAATTAATATAGTAATTATTTAGTTATTTAGTCTCAGGAATTCCAATCAAACGCTATATGACAAATTAGTAAATAAAACGTGGCTATTACAGTTGTGAGGAGCATTGTGGGGAAGCCTATCCTGTAATAAATAAAAATATTAAAAAATCTTAAAAAAAATCTTTAAAAAAAATATTTTAATTTATGGATACGGTAATTAATTTTTTTTTTTTTT
>JH431256.1:32186-69575 GCA_000239455.1 Strigamia maritima
AAAAAAAAGGAAAATTACATTAAATAATGTATCAAGCATTAATTTTGTAAAAATCCACATGAATAAATTGTTAGTTAATAATGAAATTTGTAGAAATTATAATCATCATCATAAAAAAAAAAAAAAAAAAAAATTAAAAATGAAAATTTTCTTTTTTGAATAAATTACTAACACCGATCAATCTACATCATTAACTCGTTCCAGCTCTTGAATTTTGCTACAGAATTAATTTGTGTAATGGGATGTCGTAAAATACGCCGCAACAGCACAATTTAAACGAGTTTCCCTAAATAGTGATATAATTCGATACCTCACAGCAGTTGAAACGCTGTGAAATTCTATCTGAGCAGGATGTGCAGCTCACAAATTGACAGGCACTAATGGACAGTGAAAAGTGATTTAGACGAAGTAGATGCCAATATCCGAGTCGGGTTGAATGGGTATAGACGTAAAGAAGTTTGAATTTCGTGCAGAAATGTGAAGCTCAGAAGCAATTAAAAGGGGAAGCTGCGCATTGATGCAGAAGGAGACATGCCAAGGCGAAAATTGCATGTGATAGCATCAGCAAGTAAACGTAGCATGTAATGACGCAGATTTTATCTCTAGTAAGAAATTTCTTCACTTTTTATTATTATTAAAAAAAAAAAAAAAAAAATTACGCTTAAAAAAATNTTAAAAAATGCAAATAACTTGAAAATTTCCTATTTTTTAAAAAAAAAAAAAAATATTCTAATGAATTAAATTTACATTTTGATTAATTTTATTTTTATACTGATTAAAAGCATTATCTGCGCGTTATTTATTTATTTATTTATTTATTTATTTATTTATTTATTTATTTATTTATTTATTTATTTATTATCAGTTATCTGCAATTTGTCGTGCAATGGTGTATATGCGAGTTTTGCTGGGAAGTGTACCAGCAGGCGGTCAATTGATTTCTGTCAGAGCCATCTCTTCTTTTAGTGACAAAAATATAAAATTGACTTTTTTTTTTTAAAAAAAAACAAAAAAAAAACTCATTATTTATTAATTCTGTATAAAAATCCTCGATTTATTTATGACATATTTTTTCGATATCAACTAATTAAATCTTTCATAAGTGCTGTGGTCAGGCTTTAATTTAGAAATGAGAGCCTATTTCAATAATAAGAGTTTAAATAATTTCTGCTTTCATGGAGCTACTACACACGTGTCCAGCATTTCACCTTAATTAATTACATTTGCAAACTGCTGGACAAAAGCGCGGGGAAGGTCATTCAAATAAAGCGAGGAAAAGGTGCACATCTACTAAATGGACCCATGGTGATCGTGCAATAAAAGCAAAAGTCAAAGATAAATCATGTAAGGTGCAAAATCGTCCGATTTTATAGGTCACAAATTCCCATAATTGCGATGATCGATTTAAGATCGCATCTACGTAGAAAGTCTATGTTTAATCTATATAGAATTTCTACGTAGATATTAGATGCTTTATCTATGTCAATTTGTCATAGATTTTCAGTAGAAAGTCTATGTTCGATCTATATAGAATTTCTTGATAGATCTACGTAGTTCTGTGTTTAATAGATGTCTTTTAGTAAAAACAACTTCAATATGTTTTTTTAATGTGTTTTTTAAAGGTTGTTTTTATTGATTTATGGTGTGTGGGAAGATGGATTTTTGAATTTAGTGCCTCAAATTCGATATTTTTCAAGGAACTGATTTTAAATCCACTTATTTTAAGATGATTTTCTCTCAGAAAATGCAACTTATAGAAGATATAAAAAGCTGACGTTTATTCGGTGCTTAAGATTGATTCTCGATATTTTTCAAATGCGTTTATGTGGCTCTTTAAAATCGAGTGAAGAAAATGACGTGGAATTGATAAATGCTCGGTGAAATCGCCGTGCACCATTAATCGCACAGCTGAGCGGACAATAAGTGCTATTCGAGGAGAAATTTGTGATTTTTTATTGAGTATTGGGTGGGAAACATTTGTAAGATGGATTATATACATTCAACTGTCATAATTACCCGCAGTTACTTAAAAAATGTGCAGTTATTAATGAAAATGTTGCGTGAACAGAACAAACGAACACGCATTGACGCAAGAATTAATTCACATCCGAAACGTACAGTACAGTTTATCGTAATTGATTTACCCTATAATTCAGTTAGTGTTGGTATTTATATTTTTTAAAAGTTTAACTTTAATTTATTTTATTTACTTATATACTAAAAAAATCGCAAAATGAATGTTTACGCCTTTTTACTGTGTATTGTATCGAAACTATATAGTATGGCATCTCATTTTAATCCTCTCGTCGAGCTGAGTCGAAAAATTATTGTTTCGTAGCCCAAAAATGTGCGCAACAGTATAAAAACGAGAAAACCCATGAAACAAGAAAATGTCTAAACAACATTCAGAAAATATTTTTTAAAAACATTAGAAATATTGATTCAATATAAGATTAAGAATATCATTTTTTAATCAACATTTTTTTTCAACAGTTATACATAACAAAATGTTAATTTAACATTAAACGAATGTTGCATATCAACAACCGATAATTCTACTGTTTGATTATTGTATCAAAATGTTGATACAACATCTAAAAGATGTTACACGTTATATTACCAACCCATATTCAACTGCTTGATTGTTGTTTCAGAATGTTGATTTAACATCTAACACATGTTGTCTATAAACACAACGTTCAAACATTCGATCGACATTCAAAAATGTTGATTCAACATTGGCTTGTTTCATGGGTACTTTCGAAACAATGCATTTTACCCAACCGTGATGTAAGTAAAAACCGTACCACACTACAACATCAAACTCTTCAAGAAGTTCCATGAAATGTCACAGATTCACAGTATCCAACATCGAGTCTGTATTGTGACCGTGTCACGACCCAGGCGCACGGCAACGGCCCGCGTCATGTCCCCCTAGTGGACGGTGCGGACATGACCACTTCCGGTCAAGACAGGAAGTCAGGGAAGGCAAGTAGAGGCAGAGCGGATCCAGGGACAGCAGTTGTGAGTGAGCCAGCAACCAGTGCAGACATGCATTGGCCAAGCTCTGCCAACTCCCTGGTTTCCCCAATGAAGCCCGGGTTCCCAGTTCTCTGGCCCCCGCCTCCATGAGCGAGAACAGTGGCTGCAAGTCCGTAGATCGGGTTGCAGAATGGTATTTAGTTATTTCGACCACGCGGTCCTTGGTTCAACCGCCATGGTCCGCGGGTCGGGTTTGATTGGCACACATACCGGTGGTACAGACATATGAGTAGCAGGTGGAGGCTGACGCTGACCCCTAGACAACTGTAATAAAGGCCAAACACCCAAATACAGCGTCGTCTCTGCTAATTATATGACGAAGGCGTCCAGCGCAGTCCGCTTATTCCCCCAAGTTAGGACTGTGCAAACCGCCCCAGTCACAGTATTAGGGTACATATCGATCAGTGACAAGAAGATTTCTACAAGAAATAAAATCATAAATGCAATTCTTTTTTCAATTCTCTCGCTCTCTGATCCAGTTAAACTTCTTTCGATTTTTATTTACAATTTTTTATTAGTTTCAAAAAGTGACCTTTCTTTGTCATTAAGGTTTATCTCTCAAAATAAATTCTAAATCCTCGAGGGAAACTCGATTCGAGTGGCTTGTTGAACAGACCTAGATCAATGTTAGTCTCCTGCTTCTCTAGAGGTTTTTAAAGTAGAAAAAATGGAAGAGTATATGTCACATAAACTTACCGTACTTTAGTTTTTCGGTCTTTGGCAGACATAATTGACAACCTGTAATGGGACAAGTAAGATGAAACTAACTGATGGGGATTTTCACCATTATTCTTGAAGTTTATTAATTAAAGAGACATTTTGTGATGGGGAATTTAATCTTGTTAAAGTTTATCTTTCTTTTTTAGATTTTTTTCCATTGGCTCGCAGCTTTTTTTTTTTATTGATGAAAAGGATGATGTTTTGTTGTTTGTTGTTTCCCTGGTGACTTCATTTCTGAATTAGTCTTCGAGCGGTGTCTCTTTTATCTTTTTTATTCGAATAAAAGTTTTTTTAAGAACAGAAATCTTTTAAAAAAATCTTAATTATATCCCAGGAAATACACAGCAAGAAGAAAAAAAAAATTTAATAGCTCAAACAGCTGTAAAATTTCTCAACATTTATCTAACATCATAAACAACATCGTTATTTGCAACCATTAACTGAACGTAAAAAATGTGTGTATAGTACAAAACACGTTTTATTATAGATTAACATGAATTGTAGTAATTTGTGTTTTTGGTATTTGTTGTTTTTTGTTGTTGAAAAATATATTTTAGAATATTTTGGAGAAAATTGTAGAATTTTTTTTTTTTTTTTTTTTTTAAAGTTTTTATTGCAGTTAAACTTAGATAAAACACATTTTTAGCTTTATTCATTCTTTTATCGCGTGTAGCCTCAATAAAAAAAAGAAAAGATAGGTCTAACAACTCTCTTCAACAAATTTTATTTACACTATAGTGAATCAACTTAACTGTACACCTGAAATGTTTTCTGGCAACACAATTCTTTCCACTCACACTTAAAGATATGTTTTGGTACTATCAAACTCATCACACTACAGCATCATTTTTACTACAAAAATTATACCATGACAAAATAACCACAAAATGGATGTACTTCCAACCGAAAAAAAAAATTACTTCAGAATTTCTTGATTAAGTAAAAATTAAACAAACTAGAGTAAGAAATGTAATCAGATTTCGTCTTTAACACTCCCAAGAGATTTTTCAGCAATAAGAAACACGAATGCAATTAATTCACCAACCACTTATTACACAACTTTTCATATATACCCAAGCAACACGAATATCGATCGATTAATTCTATATAGTGACAAAATATTGTAAAGCGATATAAAAATTCGATACAAAAAATTATTTTCCTGTATCGATTTAAAATAGTTTGTCTATATATATAGTGGCGATATTGTATCGATATAGAAATTTCAAATAATTTATCTATATAAAAAAAAAAATAATCCATAACGAAAATTCATATAGGTATCTCTTTCTTCTCGTAGAAATGGTACAAAGTTATTATTTGACATTTCGCTTGATAAAAAGGTCGCATTCGCACAAAACGTTTTTCTATCCAGCTCTACCATTTATCAGCATCAAAATAGAAAAGAAGGATGATTCATTGCACGCCCATGTAATAGGCTATTTAGAAGCTTGATTGGTTCCATACATTACCAACAAGTTTGCAAAACCGCCACTCGCGAGTATTAAGACTATAAATCCAGCGAGATCGAAAGCCGAGCGATTAATATCTTGATTAGGTATATACTTAACTTTTAATGAGACAGTGGAATAGTTTTTCTAAGAAGTATTTTTTTTTTTATTTATTATGTTTCTTTTCATATATATATACAGCTAGAAAACTAGTATTTTATATTTTATGAGCACCACAAAATGGCCCGTTTGTGGCTCTCAAATCTTCAACCACTGCCCACTTTCTGTTTTATTCACAAGCGAAATTGCACCATTTTCAATACCTGATGCTTGTAATGAGTTTTAAATGCATTAAATGCTGGTAAATAGAGTTTTTGGTTGGTTTCTACATGCAACGAGTTTGTGTTTTAATTGAATCTAAATTGTGAACTTAAAGGCGAAACAAGGATTTTGAATGTTCTGTTAATTATCTCGGTTTTTCGGAGGTCTTATTGTGGTTGTTATGGACCGATTTGTCTGTGTTGTCACATAATTGTTGATCTTCTTTGATGCAATAACCATCTTCAATGTTATATCGATTTTGCACTTGGTCTCCACCCACAGATATAGCATAAGATTAGAAATGTTTATGTTGGTCATGCATTGGTAAATATTCTTAATGATATTAAAATTGTTGAGTAATTTTTTTTGTTGGTAGAGGAAAAATATGTTTTGCTTTTTAGTTTATAATTTTTTTTTTATTTTTATTTTTAAATGAAATGTGTTAAGGGTAATATTAAAGTGCTTTGGAGAAATACCTGTACACAGTGCAGCACTAAAAAGTGTATAAATTTCTCATTCAATTTTTAGTTTGCACAAAAAAAAGTAATTTCTGAGTTTATTTAAACGCCACTAGGGAATTCATGTAATGTTATTTCACCTTTAATATGGGTCATTGATTTCGCGTGTTTACTGAGCAGAAAATAAACAAGTTATCATTATTTTTAATATAATACATCATAATATGACATTTTAATAATGCAAATTCAAAATTACAGTATTATTATAACTTATAATATTAATAAAACATCAAAACATAATAAATTTAATAATTAATCTTTCAAAATTCCCCACCAAAAACTACCGCCATCTATAATTAAAACACACAACTTATCCGTTGCCAGTGGCGACTGCCACCAAACCGGAAGTCTAGAATTATGGCGGACATGTATGCACCGTTATAAATGCACAAAACGGTTGGATAAAACACAATATCATGACCCACACCCACCGCTATCAACCAAAAAACCGAAATTACATCGATCTTAGCACATGTGACGAAGAAGAATCATCGGAAAACGAAGAAACACATGACAACTCCGACTCCGAGTGAGTAAATCGACATGCAAAAAACACAGAAAAAACCAAAAACTAAAAAATCAACTCTATAATTGCAGATATTCAGACCCGGAATGGCTGGACGGAGTGAGTGATTCAGGAGATCTGTTTTATGTTGGATCAACATTGCCGTCATCGGAACAAGTTCCAGAAGCAAATACAAATGCATTGAAAGATAGAAGCGCCAGTGGTGATCTGAGCAATGTAAACAAAAGTGAAGAAAAAAGGAAGAAAAAACGCACCGGTATTTATTTACCCGAGTCTATATATACTTTTCTTGTAAATAAAATGAATTGTGTATTTATTTTTGGTTGAAATTTATCGACAGGCAAATTTAAATCGCTCATAAAAGCGAGCAAAGTGCTGAAAAATGTGGATCTGGGCCCGCGAGAAGTGCCGGGCGCAGAAGACACCAGTAATACGTTGATTCACGCACCGAAAGTGACTTTTCATCAAGTCTGCGGCGAAGCGAAGGAGGTTTTCCTCGACGTTGATCCGAGTCGTCATAATTACGGCAGACGAGCGAGTTTATGCGAGGTTCTGTTCGGAATTATACCCGCAAGTTGTCATAGTAACTGCAATGGAGATGTCAACCACGAAGACGAACGTATTATGGTTCGTGGTCTGATTCCAGATGGCGAAGCCATGTGTTGCGAAGCTATAAAAATTGGTGAAAAGATTTTAGAAAATTTAGAAAATTCTATTTTTTTTTTTTTTTTTTTTTAATTTTTGGTTTTTGGGATTTTGTTTCGGTTTAGGCGATTGGATCCGAAGTGTCAATGATGTCGAAGTGAGTTTTCTCAATATCAACCAAGTGCTCGGCGCCATTTCCTCCCCGTGTAAGGTGAGTGGGCGGTTCCCTGGTGCCACAGGGATTCTGTATTGATTTTGATTTTAGTTTCTCTGGGGTCTTGGTTTTAATTTTACCTTCATAATGAAATATTTATAAATTAATTTTTGAATTTTTTTTTTTTAAGAAAAAGGTTATTTTTTTTTTTTTGTCAGATTTGTTTTTGTGTAATTTCGGTATCGACTACTCGAACTAAAGCAGAAAGTTCCGTATTGTGAATGTCGTAAAAGGAACTAAGATGATTTTAGTTGGGTATTATCGATTTAAAAAAAAATATATATAATTTGACTTCCGGGTGGTTTAATTTGGAATTATTTTATTTTGATTTTTTTCTTTAAAGTTTGGATTTAATGGGGGAAATGCAAAGCATTTTACGTTGTAAATGGGTTTTTGAGGGCAGCAATTTGTCAAATTAACGCATGCGTGTTAAAGAGCGGTAAATCATGAGAGATTTGATTATTTTTAATTAAGTAAATGTCCGCTTTAATTCTTAAAATATTTGAATTGGGCTCGTTATCAGTTTGCGGGTTCCTCGAAAATCGACCCGATGGATTTTCTAATGCATTGTTCGTGTTTCCAAAAGATTAGATTGTTGACAAGTTGCTCGCACCGTGTCAGAATATCCAAACACAAATCGATTTTTAACTCTTTTCAAAAAATATTTTTAAAACAAAAAAAAAAAAAATAAAATTTTAGATTTCTACAAAAGAATAATAAAAGAAATCATTGTTTATCTTTTATTGCAATGATTAAAAGATGTAATTAAATGGGTAAATAGTAGTCTCAAGGTGCAGATGTTAAGCCCTCTTTGTGATTAACTGGCAAACCTGAATTAAACGTTTCTTGAAAAGTGGCTATGATTAACTATAATCCTTTGCTGTCACGACCAGGTGGCGCGCTTAGCTCGTAAGTATAAAAGAATAAAGAGGGGGGAAAATGTGTTTTTCAGGGCTGGTACTGATATTGATGTCTTGCACCACTGTAACAGATGAAAAGTACATTTGTGATATTTATTGTTAAATTTCCATTAGAAAGATGTTGAGTTTGTTGGTTTTTTTTAATATTATAGTGCATTATGGGAAAAATCCATTTTTCATCTTCGAAACCGATACTTTAATCTTTATTATTGGTTTGTCCTGTCAAGATCATGACCTCATTAGATGCGGATCGTAGCTGTGAACAGACAACTTAATCAGAGACTTTAGTGGTGCAAGTCCACCTTTTTCACGAGGTTGACTATTGATATTTTTCTAATTAAAGTTTTCAATGGAAAAGGAGCGTTGAAGTAATGCAAAGTGTTAATGTCAGTAAAATAGACTTGCTAATTTTTAAAATCAATAAATTAGAGCAAGCGGAGCGATTTTAACAATGGTTTCATTGTTAAATTTCAGCCAATAGGAGGCTGATTACTCTGATAGTATAGCATGTTGGTGTACTATCATCTTGACCATTGTTAAAATCGCTCTTTTGCTCTAATTCATGCTGGACACAGACATGCAGCGATTTCGCATCGCGGCCGATCGCTGCTACCTCTGCGCATGCTCACAAAACGTCACTTCCGTCACGCGACAGAACATTCTACAGCCATCGTGTAGTTTTTGCCTGGCGATAAATTGCATCCAATGAGATGCGAGTATTTTATCACGTGTCCTAATTGCTTAGTTAAGACATCATTTTGGAACAATATTTTGGAACAATGTTTCAAAATATTTGTTCACATGACGTTATAACTATAGAATTAGAAAATAAAGATGGAAATCAATGGCTTTAATGTTCTCATAACTACAGATAGAATTAGAACAAACAATTGTTTTTCGATTTGCGCCTAGCCTGCTGTAGCAGAGGTGATTTCTGTTGCGAATCGCATGGCGAAAACGCCAGGCGATGCGAAATCACTGCATGTCTGCGCCCAGCATTATTGATTTTAAAAATGTGCATGTCGAATACCAGTCGGGATTGGGCGATCGTTATAGTAGTTTGCCCACTGCGGGCACTCGTATTTTATTACGCAGGAAAAGTTCGCGAACTACCACAGCGACAATCACCCTCTCTCTTGTGGTATTATAACTGAAAGTTATATTACATTTTTCATTTATGAAGCCCAATATAAGACTTGGTGTCCATGACAACAATTTCAGTGATGAAGATTGTCCAGCACTAAAGCCTAGTTCACATGCACGCATTAGTAATAGTAAAAAATAAGTCCAAGATTTTATGACAGCACTACATTATTTACTGTATTTAGATTTTGTGAGGTATATAGTAGAAAAAGACTTATTTTTCTTGGTATTACAGGTGAAATTGGTTGTTGAAAGTGCCAATTTACAATCATTGGCTGAAGCGTTGAAGGGCAATCAGGTAGTAGACATTGTTAACAGTTGCACAGCTATGTTCACACTAGAAGCGAGTTATATGAAAGTGGCTTATGATTGAATGCACTAAATGTGCATCAGTCACTTTGATGGCCATCCATCTAACTTGATAAACGAAGCAAGTGCGCATGTGCAATCCATAAGTCATTTTAATAGGACAGAAAATGGAGGTCTCGGTGTCTTATGTACAAGTGACTTTCTAAGTATGTCTTGTAACACATCCCAAGATGTCTTCAAAAGATGTTTTGTAGATGTTAAAATGTCACAGTTTGTCAACCATTACAGGAAGTAAATATAGGGATTTTGTCTTGGCTTGGGTTGAATATCTGAAAACTAAAAAAAACTAAAAACTCAAAAAAAAAGTCTTCAAGACCAACTTGTGCTACTGGGGTGGAGGAAGGAATTTTCATAATTAGGAAATATGGCACTATACTGTAAAGGGTTTTAATACTTATATAAAAATGTAACCGATTGATGCAAGTGCACATGTGACCTTGTATATTGAGTTTGAGAGTTATCTCACATGATGGAAGCAGTAAAAAATACAGTTGTTTTGTTTTCCCTAACTTTACATCAGTAACATATAACTGGGGAAAAAACAGCATTTTTTCTATATTAACGGGTTTTTTGTAGTTTACGCAGAAGTCGTGAACATAGTCGTGGATCTGCTCAAGGAAGGATGATGGCTTGTTAATCAATATTCAATTTCTTCAGCCTCATCAAAAGAGCAAATTGGCCAAATTAGTGAGTCGTCTTGATGCAAAGGAGGAACAAGAGTCATTTGTATTGCTCAACGGCTCTAACTGCATTGTGCTCTACTTAACCCTGGAAGGTGTCACTGAACTGTCAAGTGGAAAGGTCGATATAGAAAAGTGCCATTAGCAACAAATTTTTTTTTGCATAATTTATCTTTGTAGCAAGATGTAATTTATCAATTTCCTGCATGTGACAACAAACTGGTTCAAGTTCGAGGAATGTTTGTGACACTGAGCCACACTTTACCTGACATTACGTCGTGTAATCCAATCAGGTAAAAACCCTTTGTTCCTTCTAAGTCGTTATTACCTCTTAACTACACTCCCTAGATTATTAAATCTTCTTTTATTGAGCAGTTCTAGTTTACTATGTGATGAGAAACTCATTCATGTTGGATATGCGCAGGAAGGGAATGAAACTTTTGTTTTAGCTTTACCCGATGATTGGTAAATGAGCATTTTCAAATTGGTATTGAGTAACTAGAGAATATTAAATTGCTTTCTCGTTTAGTATGTGTGTAAACCAGCTGCATCATTTAGTCATGGATGTGATTCAATTATTGAAGTTCCAATACCATTCGCTGCATGAGTAAGTAAACTAAACAAAATCTTCAATTAATGGGAAATCAATATCACAATCGCAGTGCCGGATTTTGAGCCCGCGGAGCCATAAGCAACGCAATTTTTGGGTTTTATTTTTTTTTTATCAAAAAAGAGAAGTGTCTGAAAATATGGAGAATGAGTTGATTACTATCAAAATGACGAATTAACCAAAGTCACGTTCAGCAATGTGCTCGGCAATCTTCAGGCTCAGATTTCCCATCAGGAATATAGTCTAGGGGCGGCTTGCTCACCTCTCATGCTAACTTATGCCATCATGAAATGTAGTTGTTCTGCTCTGACAGAATGACAGTATTTTTTAATTCTCCAATATTTGGGGAACGAGGGTGTCTGAGGCTGGATTTACACTTTTGTTCACACTAACAGTAACAGTAAAGTAAGAACTGTGTGTATTAGTGGAGAGAAATAAGACAGTAAGCAATAAGTCTACTGTCAGCCTAACCTATGAGAAGTGATCATGTAGGCACAACAGCCCACAAAATCCAGGAATTGAAATGGGGCGCTGAATAATTTTTATCTGGCTAACCCATCCCAACTGAATCCAAACCCTAACCTAACCCAATCCACATGTTAACCAACCCAAACCAAATCCTAACCTAACTCAACCCAACTGACAAGAGGAGGCGCTGGAGCTTTTCAGCATATACTGTACGTACTGTACCCCTAGATCAGCACTTGCAGCACAAGACCCGCTTGGTGCACTCTCTTAAGCCTAGTTCCCATGCATGCATTAAAACTTGTGCGTCAACATAAAAACAGCAAAGCATCGTCTGGTCTTTAGCCAGTGAGCTAACGTTGAATTGTTTCAACTTTATCCCCACATACGATAACGTGTTGAAAAGCACAGCACATGGGCTTGTGCGCATCAGTGAAGCCGCAGCATTTTATTGCAACATTTTAGCGCATGACGAATGCGTGTTAACGCAGCTTTTCCTGCCAGTGTAAACTCAAGTCGTAACCTATCCGATGATACTGGACCTAGATCTTCTAGGCATATAAACTCAATCTGGCCTTGATGACCAAATTGCCCGGTTAGTTGTCAAAGCAAGCTCAGATAGTGGACTACAATGTATATAGGCAACGATCTGAGCTTAGCGTTAACAGCTTGCCTGCTGTGTGTGTAATCTGAAGAACAAGTTGAAAGTTTGCCCATTTGAAATAACAGTAAATCCTGAAATATGGTACATCTGATGACTGTTGTATACACTGCACATACAGTTACCCACATAAATTTGCATCTGTACAGTTGTATTGAACTAATTAGTTTTGTATTTTATTTGAAGGGCATTTTCTAAAGCAGAAAACAAATTAGCTCTTGATCAACTATTTCTTGTAACACTGCAGCAGTACTTGAGTCAGCAGAAAGGGAGTGGTAATTGGAAGCAACAGCCTAATGGCTTTGTTCTTGTCAATAATGCTTTTAAAGGTGCTCAATGGTTGCCTTTATCACCTCACATTCAGGTGAAATTACTGAGTTAATCAACACATTACACTTATCTTATGGTCTCTTAATAATTGCCAATTACTAGATGGAGATTCATAACATGCTAAACGAATTTGAAGCTGCTGATTTTGTAGATCTGGTATGTTTTGTTTACATTCTCTTGATTTGTTTATCGTGATTAAAATATGGAGCATCAAGTGGAATGTCTCTTTCTTTTTAATATTAACTTGGCACATTTTTCTCATGCCAGTCAGATGATTATTATGATGTACAAAGAACTTACACCATATTGGGAACATGCTTGTTTTATAGGGTGAGGATGATGAGATGGACTGAGCATGCAAAGAATTTTTCTATTTAATTGATCCATCCTCTGGTTTTAGGGTTATCTGTTGGCAAATCACTTGCCTAAAGAGGATATGCTGGATATATTATTGTTCTTGAAATACCATGGTCTTATTGTCTTAACCAATCAAGAATCAGTCTCTCGCTTAGTAATTTGGAAGGAAGTTTTTCCATCTAGAAGATGTCGGACCAATGTTGAGGACTCAGAAACAAGTGGAAGATGGTTTCTGATGGTTGTAGGCTTGGTAAGTGTTGTTTTTGGTTTTTTTTTAAGGGTAAATATGTTTTAATTTTTTTTTTGAAATGTTTTAGAAACAATGTTTGTTTGCAGTTTTATTAGAAGCAGGTGGTTGCAGTGTCAAGTCAGTATACAAAAAGTCATTAAATTTTTTTTTTTATTATAATATATTATTTATATATTTTTTTTTAAATGTTATTCTGTAGAGCTGAAGGCAAACCAAGACCAGATCCTTTTTATGTGAACCAAGCTGAAGCAACTCTTGCTCAGTTGGCTTCACTCCAGATTGCGGAGGCATGTGAGGCTTGGTAAGGGGTAAAACTAAAAATGTTGTTTGAAATCTCTATTTGAAATCAATTTAATACTATCCAAATCCAGTTTGTCTTCTAAGGTACCATCTCTTGCTAATGTTGATTGGTTTATGCAAACGAGTAAAGTCAGTAAAGACGATGCAAATAGAGGACAAGAGGCAAAACTTAGCCTTAAATCAAGTAAATTTTATTTTAATCAGTCGTGTATCCAGGATTAAAGGATAAAAGGGCATAAACGAACATAAACGAAAATAAACATAAAACGACCATAAACGATCATAAAAATGACCATATATGGTAGTTTTTGGTGGTTTTTTGTATTAATGTGCAAGCAAACAGGCTCCAACCAATGGGAGTTTCTCGCACTGTTTTAGAAACGGAGTTTAGATACGCGCCTGATTTTAATTAATAAAAACAATACCAGAGCGCATTAACATTTGTTTTCACTATTTTCAGCTAAAAAATCTCTGACCGACCTGAGTTCTATTTTAAAGAAACCCAATTTGCCTTTTGTGACTGGATCAAATTCAGGTTTATAAATTATTTAGTTTATTCGCTGATAATTTAATTTGTTCTGTATTTAGCATTTTACGATAACGAATCGGACACGAGTAATTCCTTGGGCAACAGCAGTGTGAGTGATGAAGCACCAATGATGACCCAGCACGACCGAAGTCGCACATCCGGTTCAGATGTTGATTCAAGAGAAAGCAGCGAAACTAATCCGTACAAAGTAAACTATTAACAATACTTTTAAAGGGCTCACCTTTTGAAAATAAACGACATAATGCATATTTTTTAGCAGAGTAGTAAAAGATGTCGCACGTTGCCTGGCAACAGCACAATCGATTTAAATGCCCTGTGTAAAACTTTACCAGATGGAGATAAAGGAGCATTAAAGTAAGTATAAACTGATGAAAATAACCTTAAAACTTAAAAAGTTTACCATAAAAACCCGCTTTAGAGCCCATGGGCTTATATGTGGCTTATTACATAAGCCCATGTACTTATTTAAGCCCAGGTTTAAAAATCGGCCCGCTGGACTTTTTTTCGGAGGTCAAAATGCCAGTTTTTCGATTATAAGCCCACTAAAACTCATTAACCCTCAGACGCCTAACATTTTGGGTCAACGCAAAGACCTATTAGTGGTGTCAACTGACATGTTTTGTATACTCTGAGTTGAAGCTCTTTAGTGCTGTTACCATGGTAACCATGGTTTTACCAACTGACGCTAGACGTCACCGATTGTAAAAATCAAGACACTCGGTCAAAATGTGATCATTTGAACAGCGTGCAAGGTGTTTAATCATTTATTTATAATAATTGTGTATATTAACTTAATTTTAATTCCAATTAGTGCAATTAATTGCAATTGATAAGAAATGTGAACTGAACATGTGCCGACTGCTTTGTTTATTCTCTACTTTGCATATAAAAAGCGCTCTCACTAAAGAGAAAAAATGCAGTGAAAACAGCAAACGTTATAAGCTGAGATTTTAAGGGGCTCATATTTTCTTTTTACAATAACTTTTTTTATATAAGTCTGAAAATTACCAAATAAATTGAGTGTATGTAAAACCACTTTTTCAACAGCTCCAGAAAATTTCATATTTTTTGAAAAATTTTTTGAAAAAATTTGTATTCAGAACTATTGCCTGTGTCAATTGTCCCATAGGATAGGCTTCTGAGGGTTAAAACCAATGGGCTTGTATGTGGATATAAGCGTATTCAAGCCCAGGATTAAAAATCGACCCATTTGACTTTTTTCAGAGGTCAAAAATGGGGTTTTTTGATTATAAGCCCACTAAAACCCATTAGAAACAATGGGCTTATATATGTCCATGTGCGTATTTAAGCCCAGGGTTAAAAATGGACCCGTTTGACTTTTTTTCGGTGGTCAAAAATGGCGGTTTTTCGATTATAAGCCCTGGGCTCTAAAGCGGGGTTTTACGATGAGACTAAAAAGTGATATTTTTAGGTTAACAACTGGATGCGAAAACACGCTTTTTCATTACGTTCACATGAACTCAGCCGATGGGGTCTTTGTTTCTTCCTGCGAAGCCGACACGAAAAGCATGCTAAGTGCAGAAGTAATGGAGAATTTTCACGCAGCTTGTTTGTTGATTCAGCAGCAGTTTCGCAACAGTCTTAAATACAAAGTGCTCGGAACGATAAAATATCTTGCTTGCAGCCATACAAACTTAATGTTTTTTTTATCTAGGAAATGGTAAAGACCAAAAGTTTACCTCAGTTAGGCTTTGATGATAGTTTGACTGGAGTTAAAGAACAAGGGGTTCTTTTTCAATGTTCTTTGCCTGCAAGACCCAATCAGAAGAAGCCATCACCAATATTATCTTATTGGGTTGTTGGGTATGGCGGATTTTTATTTTTATTATTTTTATTTTTATTTTTATTTTTTTTATTTTTATTTTTTTTTAGGAGATTATTCGACGGCGATGAACCGCAAGAATTTTATGTTTGTTTTTTAGATTCAATTCCGCAAAATGTTATCGAGTTGGCATTTAAGTTGGGGTTCGGGGTTATGGTTTAAGGGAAGATTAGTATCAATTAATTAATTATTATACCGAGAAGATTGGTGAAAGGAAGTGTTTTGTTTACTTCGACTTTGCTATCAGAAATACGGATGTTTTTATTTCCCTTTTTAGCCATTATACAAATAATTGTTGTTTAATATACCGGTCGGTTGTAGGTTGACATGTTGCTTTTACTTTTTGTATTTGTATTTTTGGATTTTCCCATTACATATTGTTTAAGAGATGTAAGTATTTTGATGTATTTTTTTTTATAAATTATATTTTTTTTTTTATTTTTATGAAATGGTGGTTATGGAAATAAATTTTATTTTGTCTCAAATTTGTTCCAGTCTGAGCAAATTCATTTGAGTAAATATTATCATTTCTCTGATTTTGATGCGAGACAGTTACACTTGCGCACTTTGAAAAGTAAGAAATTTTTTTTTGAGAATTTTACAATTTTAAGAATGAATAAAATTTTTTTTTTGTTTTAAATTTAGATGAATGTCATGCAGATACTTTTAAAAAAATCCAAAAACTTTTAGAAGATGATGTTTGTTTACCGAGATTAACTATGGTTGAACTCGCAGACACCGACCCCAGCGTGATCAAAGTAACTTATTAAATGACCGTTACCAGATGAAATAAAACATTTTTCTTTATAGATTTTACCCCAAAATGTCCTTTTGCAACGATGTGCAGGCGGGCACAGTACGAAACAACATGGCTGTTTGCCAGATAAAACGAAACCCATTTCAATCCCAGTAGGATATATTAAAATATTTGACAAAATATGAATTTAACAGATCTAATTTTATTCCAGGTTGTTTTGGTAACAACAAATGGCTTTAACAGCAACTTGGGACAAACGTGCAGTACGATTAATACTGTGCAACATTTATCTTGTAAAAGTGGATGTAAAATCACAGCGCAAGATTGTAATTCCAAACAAGTATTTTTCTATTCAAAAACAAATTATTTCCTGCTAATAATTACTTGTTGTTTTTATTAGATTTTTCGAAGTGATACTTGCCGTTGTGATTGTGCAAATCAAAGTGAAATTGAAGACTGCGCAAAAGCTGGAAAAATGTGGATTGATGTGACGTGTTCGTGCGAGTGTATTCCCAGCGCTGTAGTAGATTGCTCCACGGGCTTTTCATTCGATCAGCATTCATGCAGGTTTTCTTGTTATTTGATTGTCACAGTCGCAGCAACTCTTAGTATTTTGTAATCATTTTTCCAGATGCAAGTTGATCATCCGATCTGATGAAAATAATAATTTCAGATCCTATATGTCAGCTATAATGAAAAATCGAAGCAAATTATCATAAAAACACTCGTATAATAAAAGACTGATACAACTACATTTTTTTTCGTTTTCTTTTCTTTTATCACTTTCCTCGCCCGAATAATCATCGATCAAGAAATATTTGAAAAATCTTTTTGGATAACTTGGATAAATATCCTTTTCATCTTATCATCTTGCACATTGCTATCGTGTTGAGCTAGAATTTGAACATCAAATTAAATAATATAAAATAATTTATCCTCATTTTACTTGTTCACTTGACATGCTCAAATCTTTAGCCATTTCAGTTTTAGGTGGGTTCTGTCAGTTACGGTATTCATTTTTGAATTGAGTTGATTTTACTTTGCAACTGAAACACAATAATATTTTTTTAAAAATTATTATTATTTATTTATTCCCATCACTATATGATTTACTAAAGATGTACTACCTTCCCATAAAATATACAAAATTACATATTATAACCAGCTGGTAATTTTTCCGATGCACTTCGGTACGCACGCAGCACCTAACGCGAAATTCTGGCATTAGCACCAGGAGCAAATAATGCACCCGAGGTCCAGCTCATGTGTCATTAGTGTCCAATTTTATTCCAGATTGAGGTGGTAAGAAAGAGGTTTAGACAAGGCTTAAAAGAAAATTAATACCAATAAATTCATTTTATATCCGGTATATATCCGGTATATATCCGGTCTAGACAGACTTACCGCAGAGTAATTTCGTTTTCAATACGGTACCTACACATGTAAACTGATAATGGCGTGCACGCGTATTGGCATGCAAATTTACAAAATTGTCAATATTTATTTATTTATTTATTTATTTATTTATTTTAGATTTCTCGAAGACTTAAAAGAAGTTTTGCAACAAATTTATTGCGTACACAAGTTGGAACAAACGCATGATGAAATGAAAATACCGTACCTCTCATTATTACGATTATTTTAAAATCGTCTTACATGCTATGAGGAATTCGGAATTGTAATAATATTTTGTTTTCTAGTTTAAACGAGCTTGCGATAAAACCGGAAGTCAGTCACAACTCACAACTCACAACTCGTTTCATCAAATTTAATTTGTGCGTTTCAGGTGGTATTTTATAATTTAATATGTATACCTATAATATAAATAAGTATGTATTATAGTTGTAATACTTACCTAACAGCTTTCTCGTAGGTGTTGGCTCATGCAAAAGAATACATAATCATCTTAACATTAAATTTACATGTGCAATTTTTTACTGCACAGAACAATTTATAATAAAAAGATTGATAATGGTAATTGAAAGTCGAAACGTCAGTATTCTCTGCAGGAATGAGTGAAATATGAACAAATACCGGGTGATAGTGATTACTTCTCTTAATTTATCAATTATAATTATCTTAAGATTAAAATCGTAATCATATGTTGATACTACAGAGTTTGCGGCAGGTACTTTTCCCTTATAATTATAACTGATTTTACGGTTATAAGAAAAAAAGTGCGGTTTGTAGTTCAAAGTTTAGAAAAGTGACGTAAAGTATCGAAAACTTGGACTTAATTTTTTTTCTGTAGCTCTATTTATAACCATAAATAAAGTTATAATTACAAGGGAAAAGTGTCTGCTGCAAACTCTGTAATATAGAATATATTAAAAGAAATAAAACATTTTTCTATATGTGAAACATTTCTTATGGTTCTTAGCAGGAATGTAGTACTACATAAATAACTCTACAGTACAATTGTAGTCTTTGTTCCATACTGAAGGATAAAGATTGTATTTAGCGGAAAGGCTGCACTTAGAAGATTTATAGTTATAGTATTCCTTGTCCTGTACATTTAATCACTCCAAATTCCACATATTTGGTGCTGCATAAAGTAATATAAATGTGCAGTTGAGGATTTAATTTGAGAAGTTGCACATTACTTTATGAATACTATTTTTATATGTTGAATTAAAAGTAGAATGCAAATGGCACATATTGTTTTATTATGCAAAATACACAAAATACATATCAACACCAAAGTTCCTCTTGAAAGAGGTTTTAGGCCTATGTAGTTTGTATAATAAAGCAGCAATAAAGATCTATCTAAAATGAATAAAACAGCTTAATCACAGTTTAATCATATGGCCTGGCTATTTACATAATTTATTTTTATCTTCTGAAATATTAAATTTCCGTACGGTAGTGAGGATAGTGACTGCCATCGCCATTCTAGTTATATCAACAAGTGGTTATTAAGGTTTGATGTTAGAGCGCTGGGGGTCACTGTACGTTTGTTGGGTGATAAAATATACGGTATACACAATGCAGACCGATTTGTTGTAAAGTTTTAGGTTTTCTATTGACAAATTGACAAAAGAAGTTAAACTATATAAATGTAAAGATATTGCCAGCAGAAGTGATAAAATTGCAAACCATTTTATGCAAGATACGTCTATTGTAAATTTGGGGTAAAATATCAGATATGGCAGTCACATCTATTCAAATTTATCATGAATCTGACTATTTGATCATGTTTAAACACGATAAAAGTGATTAATATATTATTAGTTCATACGGTAATCATAGTTCAGCTATTGTTGACACAATGACACGGGCTCAGCTATTCTGCACTGCTGTTTACTCTTACATAACAAATGAATTAATAGAATTTCAACGGAAAAGACTTTTAATCACGAAATAAAAGTTGATTTTCGGAGTTTATTGAACTCTCATCATGAATCATTCGCTTATTTCCGTAAAATATAAAAATGAAAAACTCCAACAACAGAAATCAACCTCCAAAAATAAATAAATAAATAAATTTTAAAAAAAGAACCAATTTCCATTTATTTCCAAAATAAAAAAAAAAAAACCAAGATAAAAACTAATCAATAACAACGCCAAACAAAAAAAAAAAAAATTAACAACCAAACACTTAATGAGAAAAATATTGAACAAAAACTGAAGACACAAAGCATAACGGAAACTTAATTCCACCATTTCGTGTCATCCTACACGTGCCCGCCATTTTCTCTGTTTTCCGATTACTAGCCTAGCCCCGTATATGGGTCAATCTCGAGTAAAATTAACCGATCATTTCCAACAACCTGAACCAAATCAAACATTATTACCGATTCCGACATGATTTCCGAACATCTAAAAAAACAACTGCATTTTCGATCGCCCAACTCGAAGCACATGGGTAACAAAATAACATCCGTGTGACGCGAACCAATGCTGAAATGCGAAGGGCAATTGTAGATAAGCACGAATAACCGATCGGAAACAGCTCGATATTAGAAATTCGAATATTTAAAGCATACATCTTTCAACTGTAAGTAGAAAAAGTAAGTCAGAATGCTTTAATTAATTCTATTCGGCCACATCGAATCGGGTGTCGTGGACTAGTCTTATTCGACTCGATGCCGATATGCAACTTGTTATCCGATTATCAGCTTGCTTTTTTCAAATATTTCGGACGAGTAAAACTATTAATATACCGCTAGTATTTGACGGTTAATTACCAAATCTCGTCCGTGGGACGTGTTTTAGTGCTGTTTTTTGTTATGGCGCTAGTAGTGAGTGGATAGTTTAGATTTAGGGTTAACGGATGAGAATTTCTTTTCGATAAAGTCGGGACGTAGGTTAGGTGGGTTTCGCATTTATTTCGACAGGTTAGGTGTTTGTTTTTGTTGTTTTATGTTTTTTTGAGAGTTGTTTGGGTTTTTTTAGATGAATTGGGATTGTTTTGCGTGGTTGGTGTTAGGCTTATGTTTTGTCAAAATGGCGGCGCTTGTATTAACCGTCGTACGGTTAGGGTTAAGTTGCGTGAGGTGTAGGTTTAGAAAAATTGGTTTAAATAGTGGGGAAATAGGGTTTAAATGTATTGCTTTGTTTGGGACAGGAAGATAGATGGTTTTGTATGTTTGATATGTTAATTTATTCATTCTGTAAGGAAAATATTAGTGAAATTGTGGACAAATGATATGAGTGCTAAAAAGACAACAGATTTTATGTAATTGTACACTTGAATACTGTTTTGTTATCAACATTAAATTTTATTTTTTTAATTTTATATGTGGTCTAAAAAAAAAAAAAAAAAAAAAAATTAGGCAATCTACTGTATAGCAGAATAACATTAGAGTTAGAATGAATTTGATATATCATATATGCAGAAATGATTGGAGTTAAATATATGTATTTTTTCTTAATTTAACTAAATATATTTAAATTTAACTATATTAATCTAATGATAATAATAATAATAATAATAATAATAATAATAATAATAATAATAATTCTTGTTTTATCTTTGTTCTAGGGAGTATAGGTTGGTTGAGCAAGGTTTCACTTTCATTTCTACACACATAAGGTCATCATTTAGAGAGGAAATCAAATTAATATAGTGGAATCTAAAAATTGCTTTAAAAGCATTGCAGGTAAAATTTGTTTTGTGGCTCTGAATTAATCTATTAAAAATAAAACTTGAGCATTAAAAATGCTATTTATTCGATGTCTAGTATTGGACTCTTCCAAACTAAGGTATATCTTGTTTACTATGAGAGCACCAGTCTTATTTTGAATATTATAAAATGCAATTATTTATTGAAAGGCAATTCTACTTTGTCAATTGAATATTGAAATGACCAATAATAGTTGATTGGAAAAGCTAATTCCTCTGTTGATTAGCAACAGTAGTAGAATGGGGTGGAATAATGGCAGATTATGGCACATAGCTATTTGTTTTTTGTGCTATGTGAAAGAGTATCAACATAGTCATAAATTATTGAAATAGTTAGTGTTTATGCTCATGAAGAGGAGAATTGCAGTTTTTTGGTTTGCTGCATGATTTTAGTTTAAGTTTCTATTTTGAGAAGAATTATTTTGCAAGATCTATTATAAGTATGGAGATCAAGTTTTATTTGTTTCATTGGTTAACCATATAGACTTATGGACTGCAAACTCAAGCATTATGAGTAGACAGCTTGAGTTTGTTACTTTTAAACTTCCTGTTTTGCAGAAGTGTGATAGAAAGTAGAAACATGTTCTAACAGACTTCTGTTATACACAGGAAGTGAGGTAGCTGTTTTTTAGGCAGAGTTCTAGAAATCGGAAACTGTTGAGTTAAAGAACTAAGCCACTTGCTGGAATGCCGGCTCTGATGCTGGAGACACACTATAGGCGAGAATTGCGTCGCTTTGCGGTTTTTAATCCGCTTATTCTTATTTCCGCTTAAAATCGCTTTTTCCCAAGCAATTTTGAAAGCACATGCTGCCAGTACTTTTGTGATTGCGATTCCAAATCGCAGCCAATCAGGAGTGATTTTTTAGGGTCATTCAAAATCGCAAGCGACGCGATTTGCGCGATTCACGCCTAGTGTCTCCAGCATTACGTCTGAAGCATGAACAATGCTTCGAGTTTGCAGTTCAGGGAGTATAGATCTACGGTTTAACGATGAACTAAGCAATACTTAATTTAATTTGATAATTTGGACATTACAGAGTTTGCGACAGGTACTTTTCCCGTATAATTATAACTTTTTTTATGGTTATCAAATAGTGTTACACAAAAGAAAAAAAGTCTAGTTTGTAGTTCACAGTTTAGAAAAGTGAGTACCTAAAACTGGACTTAATTTTTTTTTCTGTTACACTATTTATAACCATAAAAAAAGTTATAATTATAAGGGAAAAGTGCCTGTCGCAAACTCTGTATTAGCTGCATTCAATATAAGGGACTTTTCTGACTTTAATCACTTTTCTGATGCGGCTTTGTGGCTTGGTTAATGCAAGTCATTCTGTCATTTGCGTTTGTCATGACGCAAGTGAACTATTTTGGCATGTAATACATTTATCTATCTTCCTTCCTATATGTAGATTGTTTTGAAATTATTCCACATTGGTGTAAGTATGGAATGTATTACAAATTGGAAATTTTAACAAATAACAAACTCACTTCTTGAATGAATAATAGATAGCTGATTATTTGTCACAATTTTATAATCCTTATGTTTGTAATCCGTGTCACAATCCACTGCCTTTTTCATGCCCTTTACACATAGTTGAAGGTCATGATGTGGGATTGTGACAGACAAACAGTTTGGGAGTGAAGGTAATATAATAGTGCTGAATTATAGTTGTAAATAAATTATTTTAGACATTTTAGTTGGTTTTGTTCGCTTTTATTTCTCACTTTTTCGTATTGTCGTCTGCTCATTTTCACAACTTCAGCATTGGGTTTAAACTCCGTAATATTAATATTTTTCAAAAAATCTCTGAAAAATTATTTAAGGGTTTTAAACGATGCTTGAACATCCAGTGGACCAATAAAAACTGTGATGTCGTAAACCTTTTAAATCTGCTTGTGCAAAATTTATATTGAAATAAATGCAAATAGATGTATCATTTTTCATTTATATTGTTTACGATTAGACCCAGCTACTTATTTATTGTGTCATTAGATGACATCATACATAATAAAAGTTCAACAGTTCATATGACATCACATGCATCTATATTGTAGCCATCTATTGTTAATTTAAAACATCTATTTTTAATGCATATCCTAATTAAGATTTAAAATTTAGTGTAATGACATTATGGATATACTTCTAGTTTAATCTTTCATTATTCTATCTACCATAGGCCTTTCGACTGTTCACCAGTCTTCTTCAGTGGTTTATTATATTATGGTTTATTATCATAAACCACTGAAGAAGACTGGTGAACAGTCGAAAGGCTTATGGTAGATAGAATAATGAAAGATTAAACTAGAAGTATATCCATAATGTCATTACACTAAATTTTAAATCTATTGTTAAGCATTACAACTTTTCTTTTAGGTTAACACTTACATTGTTCAGCATTTCATTCTTATTTTAGTTTGTTGTAAAAGAAGAAAATGTCATTTATTTTCATAGGAATCTTAATCAGACAGAAACACACAAAACACAAAACACAAAACACAAAACATTTTTTAATCATCAGAAAAAGGAAAATTTGTTGTTAGATTTGTAGAAATTTCATGCAGATGCAACATAAAAGCTGAGTTTACATTATGTAGGATTTTCATTAAAGGTTACCGGAAAAGAGAAATGATATTTCACTAAACTGTCAATACACACAAAAATAACACTTACAGTACATTTAGATTGGCAAAAAATATCATCACATAAAGTTTATAGCATCTGAAGTTCAGGTTTGCTAACGTGAAAAACACGAGAAAAACAATGAGAAATGGTGCGAAATGGCGTGATGGCACCAGCTACGTCATGCATGGTCACTTTTAGCGCAGTATATACGATAAGGCATGACGTAATTGGTGCCATCACGCCATTTCGCGCCATTTCGCGCCATTTCTCATTGTTTTTCTCGCGTTTTTCACGTTAGCAAACCTGAACTTAAAACTTTTTGTGATATTTTTTGCCACTCTAAATGCATTGTAAGTGTTATTTTTGTGTGTATTGACAGTATAGTGAAATATCATTTTTCTTTTCCTGTAACCTTTAAATAATAAACTTTGAATGGTTGGCAGCTATTTTAATTTGTTGTTTGATAGTTGAATCGTGTAAAGACGTTTTTATGTAACATGGTTTTAATGTTGCTGCATTCTCCCGATTGGCTGTTTATTACAAAATGTTCTCCGCAGCTCTAGATACCGGTGGTTTAAAGGAACAACTAAAGGATAAATATAAATAACTATTTGCACTTGACCGAAAAAATGGCTTCCGAAAAGTCGAATAAACCTATTGTTGTGTGATTGGTTAATAGGATTTTGTCTAAAACCATTCTTTCTGACAAGTGTGAACTACTTTTTCCGATTATATCAAAAGGAGAATTTTTAAAATCAATAAATTCGAGCCAACGAGTGATTTTAACAATGGTTTCATTGTTAAATTTCAACCAATGGGAAGCTGATTACACTGATAGTTTAGCATGCAGGTGAAATATCATCTTGATCATTTACTAAGTTTACATGAACGCAATTTTCTGGAAAATGACGTCATCATTTCTCAAGTGGGAAAAGTAAAAAATGGAGTATTCTCTCTAGTTTCCACTTTTCTACTTGATAAATAATGACGTCATTTTCCAGAAAAGCGTGTTCATGTAAACTTAGTAAGTGTTAAAATTCCTCTTTTGCTTTAGTTTATTGATTTAAAATATTCTCATATCAAATACCACTCGAGATCGGGCTCCGGGCACGCTTGATCTTATCACGCAGGAAAATTTGTGGGCGAACTACTACAGCAACAATTGTATTCAGTGCTTGTTACTGGAGATTGATTTGATACCAATATCAATTATCAATACATATATATACATATATATATATACAGTATAGTTATATATATATATATATATATATATATAGTGCTTTCTTGCCCAAACACACAATCGGAATAAGCTAATGATGTGGTTGTGTGTTTGTTATTTTTGAAATAGTCGTTGATTTTCGAGAAATATGATGCTTCTTAAATAAATACAAGTAAACCTCAGGATGGGTTTAGGCTACAATGTAATAACAAAATTCATTCTGCCATTTTTATTTTATTTCTTATAATCTTATGTTACATTATGTTACATTATGTTACATTATGTTACATTATGTTACATTATGTTACATTGTTACATTTTAACTTACATGTGTGTTGAGATTGGTTGATATTGTATATGGGGAGCAGATATTCGAAAGTGGTAGACTTGTTTACAAGTCTTATCTATACTTAGAGGAATCTTAACTTAATTTTTTTACTTTTACGTGGGATAATTTCTGCTCAATATTCTGTAATTCTCTACCGATGTCGTGCAAATGAGGGATTAATATGGGATTTTGTTTCCACGACAATTGCAGTTATTGAGCAGTAATTAAGGGCAATAGTCTCTAAGCTATGGTTATCTATAATTTTGAATTTGTTTAGTGTATGTACTTATATACTTAATATCGGTACAATGTTTACAAACATTGTTCAGTTTAAGAAATGCCATGTTTGTGAAAAGTTATAGAGGATAAGTAAAGTCCAGATTTTACACGTAGAAATGATAAATTAATGTGCTCACAGTTGTAGGTGTCAAGTGCTACTGCTAGACATTATCTGACCATTTGTTTGACTCGAAAGAATTAGTTCAGATTAAATTGAATGCTCTAACAGCAGCAATAATGGCGGCCATTTATTTTACAAGCTTTTACACGCATAAATTTAAACAATGCTATGTCCACAACTGAGCCACATTTTTTTTTACAAGTCCAGCCCACTATGAGAATCTTGTGTGCTCACAATTAACCCGCTTTTCTACCGTATCTCCTCGGAAAGAACGGCATGCCGGATAATGGCGAGTCAGACCAGGGTGCCGGATAATTCGAATTTTCCGGCTATTTTGTCCATTTGATTTTTTATTGACCAGTTGTCTACTTGTCAAAAACTGGTCAGACTCGTAATTACCGGCATGCCGTTATTTCCGAGGGAATACGGTACAATTCAAAACAAAATGGTGACTTTTCTACACAATTTAGAGTTTTATAACTTTTTTCTGAAAGATGACATCATAAATGCAAGTCATGCCCCTAGTAAGTGATCAAGTGATTCTTCCTGTTTTGTTAAGGGATTTCAAAATGGCAGCAACAAACTTGATTCAAACTTGAAATCCAATGCTTGTTGCATATTTGGCAGATATTAAAAATAAAATGCTATTGTTACATTTGTTTTTGGTTTTTTATTTTCACGAAATCAGTCAGATGACTAGATCACATAGTTTACATGTGAACACTGTTTTTTCAAGTTCTACAACATGAACTTTTGAGAGAAAGTCCCAACTTGTAGAAAAGTGATTCAGGTGTGAACTAAGCGTAAAGCTGCGTTTTCACTTGCGATTTTTCCGCTTTACCGCGCAAATTCCGCGGGAAAAACTTATGTCAAAATTGCGCTATTTTTAAAATTGACAATTTTTCTAGGTTTTTCTGTGTTTTTGCTGCATGTGGGAACCTAGGAAAATTAATTTTCAATTTTAAAAATAGCGCAATTTTGAGGCATAATAAGTTTAAAAAAACCGCAAAACGCAATAAAATCGCGCAAGTTTACCGCAAGTGAGAATCAATCCAGCATTACACATTTAACTACGATTTTAAACATGTTTTTTTTTGTTGTTGAAGATTTTCGTCTGAATGACTTTTTTAGTGCATCTTGAGTAACTGGGGTTCGTGTAAACTACTGTTATTTGAGGGAAAAGGGTGAAGTGTAGATTTTGTATAGATTAATTCTGTTTAGTACTGATTATTTTTTTTTTTTCTTCTAATTTTTGTTTATTTTTTTTTATTTCGCAGATAAAAATGTCGAATTTAAGGACAGAGGATTTGCAGCGTAAACTGTTCAACAAAAAGACTGAACAACTATTGAAAAAAGTAGCCGAGACCAACCAGGCGCTGAACCAAACCACCGTGCTAACGATTCCCGTTCGAAAAGCAACCGCGCGAAAATCAACTCACACGAGCAGGAACGAGAAAATTTCACAAATTTCGCCGAACGGTCCGCTCACCACCCCTAAAATCACCACAAATGGCATTCGAAAAGCAATACACAAAGAACTTAAACCGGAAAAGAAAGTGAAAACTTCGAAAATCCGGAAAAAACAATTAAACGGCGTTCACCAACAAACAATCAACTATGTCAACAATAACAATAATAAGCACGAAACGAAAGGCAACACAGTGAACAATAATAAGAACACTGGAAAAGTGGAATTAATCAAGGAAACAGTTCGAGGCATCAAAGGAAGTTTAGGATTATTTTTAAAGGCAAAGATAACTAATCCAACTAAGCCAATACTAGACAATAAGAAAAAAGCCGAAATGCAGCAAAAAGGAAAACAAGTCGAAGGACAAGGACTAAGTAAGAGTGCTATACCTAGTGATTTAAGTGATTACGAAGACGAATTCTATGAAGACGAATTTTACGATGATGATATTTCAGATTTGTCACTGCCAGAGATGAACTCCTCGCCGCCGAGACACGAGAACAGCAACAGCGTCGTAGCGAGCGATAGCCGTGCGAGCGAGGATGCCGGATCGGAAGAAGGTTTGAAGTTATGGCTGGATGATTCGTCGAAGGATAACAGTGTGGATGAATACAAGGCAGAAAACGATGAATTCGATCCGTGCAACGCGGGCACCGACTCCGAAGAGCAGAAAGTGGCTGCAGTGACCATTCAGAGACTTCCTACTGGTGTTATTCACAAGTTATCGTCAGCAGGAAGGATTAAAGTTCAATTGAAATCGGCCAAAAGACTTCGGTCGAAGCTCGGACCGAGTGACGGTGCGGAGGAGGAAATGCGGCCTGAAGTTTCCGTCATAGATGGTATCGAGTTTTACAGTTTCGAGACTGCTGAAGACTTAATCGAATATACCATTCAAGATCAGAAACTGAACATAACGTCAGATAACGATTTTACCGATGAAAGTGATGTTTGTGCTTATGCTCAACCAATTATACCCACCAAGACGAATGACATCACGCAGATTAAGGGCTGGAGGAGTAAAATCTTTGCGGCGGAAACGACTGGTGGAGAAGCGCCGAATTTGAGTGAAAAAATGAATTTTAATTGGATGAAAAGATTGAAAGATTCAGTTTCGAATGCGAATGCGAATGCGAATGCGGAGAGTCCAACGAGTTCCGGGAGCATCAATTCGCCAATTGAAGTGAATAAATGTGCGGAAGGGTCATCCAATGTTGAAATTGAAATGCCGGAAAATGTCGCTGACAACGAGGTCAGCGAAGAAGATGAAAATGTCGTTCAAGAGGAAAATGTTGTTAAATTGCCATTGAAGAGGTACGGGACGTCGAAAACCACGCAAGCGGATGTGTCGCGGTTCAACGAACTGTATATCGGCTTGAAGAAAATGATGCCGATTACGTCGAAGCCGTTCAAGACGAAATTCGGTTGGTTTCAAGAGTTCGGTTGCGTCGAGGCTGGAAATTGCGTCAGGGTTGCCGTTGGTTCCGCGACGGATGAATCTCCGACGTTTACACCTGGCCTGCCTTTGTACACGTATGATAATAAGGACATGAAAGCGATTTTGGTGGCTCGGAACAAGAATAAGCCGCTGGAGGAAGTGAGTTATGAGGAGAGCGGGATCATTACGCCGAATTTGGCCAAGTTTGCTGTTGAAGCGGTTAGAACGGAGATGACACCCGATTTGCAAGCGCTTAAAATGAAAACTGTTATAAAAATAGACGAGACATCGAGATCGGTGAAAGGCGGATTCGGCATTCGGATGCAGAGCCCGAGACCGACGTTGAGTTTGAATGGGAAAAGCATTTTGAAGAAGGTGAATGATAAGGAAAACGAGCGAAACGTGTCGAAATTGGGTGAACAAGAAAGCGTTATTGACATTTTAGCCAAGCGGGGTGTCCAAGTCAGTTATAAACCTGTCGAAAGGCCTCCGAGAGATGACCCGTCCAGATTATCCGAAAGTTTGTCGGACATTACGAGTAAAGTGATGAGTGCGCCACCCGAAGATTACGTGGAAGTGACGGAACCCCCTCGTTTGGACGACTCGGATACAGAAAAAGCGGACTGCGGCCAGATTTTCTGCAAACTCGGATGCGTGTGCGAAAGCATTCTAGTGCGCAAGCGCAAACGACCCCACTGCGGCAAATTGGACTGCATGTTCAACTGCGACTGCGGATTTACAATTTCGAGCAAAACCACCGGAATGATGCACAAGATTTTATCACCGTCGATTCAAAGTTGCGACAGAGGTGACAATTTTAATTCCGCCATACAGACCGATGACGGACCCGTGAAAAGACGCCGGATTTCGAGACCCCCAGCACGACTAATGGACAGCGATTTCATTTGTAAGAGTGCTAAAGATCTGCTCGTTCTACCTCAACATCTGCGCGAGAAAATGCACTACGAGAAACGACTCTACACGAAATTCGAACGAAAGGTCTACCAGCGACCGGGGACCCCCACCAGAGGTCGAAAAATGACAAACGGAAGTTGGAGTCCGAGAGATGAAGTTCGATCGAGAGAAGTTGAACCGCCCAGGGTTCCACCAATTCGAATTGTCAACTTGAAAGGACATATTCCTAAGGTATCGCCGGTCCACGAGTCAGATTTATCACCTAAGAGGAGACCACTCGCCAAGAGGTCACTCAGTGAACCGGTCGGGAAATCTCAGCATATTTTAGCTTGCGGAACCACGATAGTCAGCGGAAGAGTGTCGCTCATCATCCCCACGACGCCCAATGCGAGAGCGCTGTTGACGATGGGCGAAATCGGGAAAGGAAAATCTAGTTTACGGTTTATCGGACTGAGGATGAATCACAACCCGGACGTGACGCATTCTACTGAAGATATGCATAGTTTGGACAAGAATTTGAATCCCGATATCGCCAGGGACATGTTGACTAGTCTGAATCTTCAGCAAAAAGCGCCGTTGGGTGGCGGAATGGACAAGTTGTTGGCCGAACATATACAATCGAAGTTACGGGGCCAACAGACGGTGGATAGGATTATTGGCTACGTTGTGGCCAATGAGAGTTTGAAGAAAGCTATGGAGCTCGCTAAAAAGACCGAGGCGCCAGTCAGTGTTCCGGTTAGTTTCACCCTGGCGGATTTTATTCGCTCGGATGGGAATTCGTCCAAGAATTTACTGGAGACGCCGCAGTTTAATATTTATCCCATCGTCGATAGCACGACGCATGTGTTCGTAGGACCTTTTGATAAGATTTTCCGGGAATTGCCGCAGAATCGATTCAGGAATGAAATTGACGAGAATCGATTGACGAGAGAAAATCATGAGAATCGGCTGAGGAGGGAAAGTGATGTTACGAGGGAGGTGCGAGATGCTGTTACTGAGATGCTCGATATTGTTTGTCACGTGATGGAGCCGGATACGTATAAGGGGTCGGCGAATATTAATTATAAAGTGGCGGATAATAGGATTTCGTTGGAGAATGATAAGCAGTTTAGTCGGCTTACGATTAGTGGGAATAAAGTTACGAAGAATAAGGTTCCTCAGATGAGGGTTAAGCCGAATGTTGCTAAAGTTGCGCTGCCGTTTGTTGATAAAAGTGTAGGAAGAGTGAAAGGTTTATATATTTATATATTTATATATTTATATATATATATATATTTTAATATTATGAAATTTTAATTATTTTTTTAGTTAAATCGGGAATTCATCCGAGGTATCTGCCGGCTGATGTCGTTAATTTGGCGTATAAACGGAAAATGGAGTTGAATTTAGAAAGGGAGTTTTCGGAATTGCACCGGGATCGCGAAAGGAGTCGTAGGAAGAGCGAAGTTAATCAGTTCGAGCGGTTGGCTAGTATTTTGGAGCGGCAATGTCCCGGCAGCTGGAACTACAAATATATCAACAAACCGAAATTATTAAATACTGTGATTATTATTATTCAATCTTTAATTGAATTGAATTTTTAATTTTTTAATTGTGATATTTTCCGATAGGCAAAAAAATTTATTCATGAATTAGAAGTCGATGTTTGCACGAAGGAGCGAGTTAAGATGAGTTTAATGACCAAGAGATACAATCTGTTTCATCATTATAGACAACTCATTAAAGGTATTTTTTGAAATTTTTAATTTTTATATTAAATTCTATAAAAAAAAATTTTTTAAGATTTACCCGAACGACAGAGACACGAGGCGGTACGAGAGTTGACTGAAAGGCTTCAAGAGTGTTGTCATGCGAGAACCGAAAGCTCTAAATTGGCCGGCAATACTTTGGAACCTAAGGTAATTACTTTTTCGTGTAATGTAAGGATACGTTAATTGTGCGAGTTTGCAGGTTGTGGCTAAGAGGAGAAATGGAAAAAGTAAGATTTCTTCATCGAGTAGCGAAAGTGACAGCAGTAGCGAAACACATTCAAGCGCCAAGGCATCTTTAACAGAATCGGAAGGAAGTAATGATGGAAATTCCGATAAATGTAATTATTTGTTGTTATTTTTCGGTTTTCAAGTCAAAATTGTGTGAAAATGATGTAATTTAGTCATAACTATGCTAAATTAACCTTAAAATGAGAAATTCAGAAATTGTGTCAAAATTACGCTAAATTAACATGTAATTTAGTCCCAATAATGCAATAATGGTAAAATAACATTTTAATATTTTCTTGATTGTTTTTCAGTATTAACCGAAAATGTCGAAGAAACTGATCTTATAATGACCGTCGAAGAAGAGGGTGGCATCGGGAGCGAAGAAACACCGGGTTTATACATGTACGCGGAAGTTGACGAAGAAATAGCCGAAATTAGAACTCAGGAAACAATAATTGACAATGATTTGAAAACTACAAGCACTGCCGTGTACAAAAGTCGTTTGTGTAAAGCTTCAACCATTCCTGTCGGACAGAATGTTGTTTTGCAGTTCAATGACGCTGCTGCATTGACGAATCTGTTGAGTAGTCAAAGCACGCCATCTCCCGTCTTGTTAATAGCGAATCAAACTGAGACTAATGTGGAATTGCCGAAAATTGTAGGTTGTGCGACGATTTCCGAAGCTGAGTTTTGGGCTGACAGTTAGTATAGTGATAGTTTTACTTTTTTTTTTATTATTAAAATCTGTAAGATACATTAAATGAATTTGATACTGTTTTCCTTTAATGTACTTGGTGCCTTTATTTAATTTTCATCGTGTTGGTTTATGTTTTGTTGTTTTTTGTCAGTCATTTGATTCTAATTACTTTTATCTTCTGTTTGGTACCTGATAAGTTGGTCCGTAGTGTGAAGTTTGATAATACTTTTACTTCTGTTAAATTCTAATGAAGCGTATCATGATGCACTATCATCTATCTTATTGAGGACAATAAAATTTAAATCATTTTGTCATTTTATGTGGAATTTATTTATTTATTTATTTATTTGAAATTGGAATTCAAAAAGATGGCGGTTTTGTTTTTCGTTTATTTTTTTAATACAAACAAATTATGATTTTATTATTATAAATAACAATTCCAAAAATCTTAATGAAGTATAATGAAAAATCGATGTTTTCTAAGGAGAATCTTTTACTTCGGTAACAAGAAATGGTGATTCCATTATACGTAATTTCCGATGATCTCATGCGCGTACCATCTGCGCAGTAGTTGGAAAATAAAGCTGTCTGCCAACGATTGTGTACTGAAGGTAATTTTAAATGATCTTTTCTTGGAGTTTTTACCTCAAAAACCTCTTCCAGCATTTTTAAAATAAACGTAAGTACTTTTATCAACACTAAGACCCATAAATAGAACCTATTCAATGATAAAAATTCAAAAAACCGATCGAAATTCACCGGTGAGATAACCAAACTGCACAAGTGTAAAAGGACGGAACTGATGACCAAATGTCATCTATTTATTAATTTAATCATCCCTGGTTAAAATGAATGGAACAAATTAACCTTATAAGACACTGGAGATTCATTTAAACGTTGATATTTGATTGGAAAACAAAGTCGAGTGACCGTTAATGGGCTTTCATGAGTTTTCATGTGTAAATTAAGCCTATAGAAAAGCCAAAAGGGAATTGTTTTAGTAATGGAAAATTGTAGTATGAAGGGGGATGAGGAGTGTTTAAAAATTAAGTTTAATTATAAGGAATTAGCTTGACTTGGGTTAAAACACTCAGTGCTTATTGCACAGGCGCAAAGTGGATTTTGTATGTGGATGAGTCACCAGGGCTAATGCATAAAAAGCTGTAAGAGGGATTCCCTTCTGTTAGTTTGCTGCCTGTTGCTGTTACGTGCATATCATTCTTGCTTGCTGGCCTTGCTCGAGTCATATCATTCACCATCATCTGCTTTCAGGCGTAAAGGTATTTATTTGGTTAATGATTTAGAGTTTGTTGGGTAGAAATTTAAGTGCTATTTGGGTTTAAATTTAAGTGCTATTTGGGTTTAAATTTGTGAGTTTATTGGTTTTTTTTTTATAATTTTGGATTTGTAATTTTATTAGCAATATTGAAAATTGTGGATTTAGATGTGTGATTTTATTTGAAAATTGTGGATTTAGATGTGTGATTTTATTTGAAAATTGTGGATTTAGATGTGTGATTTTATTTGAAAATTGTGGATCAAAATGTATGATTTCATTAGAAATATTGAAAATTGTGGATCAGAATGTATGATTTCATTAGAAATATTGAAAATTGTGGATCAGAATGTATGATTTCATTAGAAATATTGAAAATTGTGGATCAGAATGTATGATTTCATTAGAAATATTGAAAATTGTGGATCTAGATTTGTGAATTTCTAGATCATTTCATCCAAAAATCATTCCAAATTCACAATTTTTTAATAATATATTCACAAAACTAATATATTTTTTACGATTTTGAGCAGTTCATGTACCCAAACTGAAAGAAAAAAAACCACAGACTGTGATTAACTTAATTGAATAAACACATGTTAGTCGAACATACAAAAAATGAAAGCATCAATTTAACAATAAACATAACTCACAAAAAATTATTCAAATAATAATTTTAATTTTTAAAAAAAAAAAAAAAAAAAAAAATAAGAGGGTCAAGACAAACCCAGATTAATCAGTGCATATTAATACCATTGTTGTTTCTACTTTATAATAGCGAAATGGCAGAAAACGGTTTCGACGAGCATTTCTCCAGTTCAGTGAATCGAAGAGAAGACAGAGACAGAGACAGACAGAAATGTCGCAGCGGGCGGTTCAGTCCTACGCACAGCGCACATGGCTGCCTGATGAGAACAAGTCTGTTCAAACTGAGCACTGAGAAAAAAGCGAAAAAAGTCCGCTTCTACCGCAACGGCGACAGGTTCTTCAAGGGTGTCGTCTACGCCGTGTCGAACGAGCGGTTTCGGAGCATCGAATCTCTGCTGGAAGAATTGACAAAGAGCTTGGTCGACCAAGCGAATTTACCCAAAGGAGTCCGATTTATTTTCACGGTTGACGGTAAAAAAATCACCGATTTGGATCAGTTGGAAGAAGGCGAGGCTTACGTTTGCAGTTCGACCGAAGCCGTTAAGAAGTTGGACTATGGCAAGAACGAGAGTCCGCAATGGAACTCTTGTAAGAATAAAAGTTCTTGTAGTTTGAAGTTGGAGATGAATAATCACCAGGAGAAGGATTTCATTCGGCCGAAGTTGGTCACTGTTATCCGCAATGGGATCAAGCCGAGGAAGGCGGTCAGGATTTTGTTGAATAAAAAGACGGCGCATTCGTTCGGACAAGTTCTGGGAGATATTACCGAAGCTATTAAGCTGGACAGCGGGATTGTTAAGAAGATTTTTACGCTTGATGGAAAACCGGTGAATTTTTTAGGGTTTACTTGTTTTTTTTTACTTCTTTGGAATGTTGTAATAAAATAATAATAATAATAATAATACAGTATATGCTGTGCGGTTCAGACATAGGCTGGGTCTCAGAAATATGTCCGGTGCGCAGAGCATCCAGTCGGGAAAATGAACTGCAGTCCGGACAAAATGGGTCCAGCAGATGTGTCCGGACAATACAGCTCTTCGGACGGCACTATGTCCTGACTGCACAGCATATACCGTAATGCTGGCGACACACTAGGCGCGAATCGCGTCGTTTTGCGATTTTTAATCTGCTTATTTCCGGTTAAAATCGTCTTTTTGCGAGCGATTTTGAAAGTACATACTGCCAGTACTTTTTTGATTGCGATTCCAAATCGCAGCCAATCAGGAGCGATTTTTTAGGGTCATTCAAAATCGCCAAGCGACGTGATTCGCGCCTAGTGTGTTTTCAGCATAATGCAGTTAAACTTGTGTGTTCCGGACATAGTGCCGACAGACTGTCTAATCGGACCCAATTTTGGGCTTTTTTGATGTCCGGACATAGGACGGCTTGTGTTAGGGCACTTTGTGGCCTGGGCCACACAAGATTTTCTGTAATAATAATAGTAAATAAATAATGTTGGTAGTGTATTGGGGTTGGGAAAAGGTTTTAGCCATGCAGGGGGTTTGACTAACTTTGTGGTTCATTATGACTGAAAATATTTTTTATTTTTTTTGGTAGGTGAACTGTCTAGCTGATTTCTTCAACGACGATTCTATATTTATAGCTTATGGTCCTGAGAAGTACAGTCATGACGACTTTGATCTTGATTCTGATGGTGAGTATTTTAGTCGTGGCAGAAAAGCTTTTTGTGTTAAAACTTAGCGTTGCATGTAATGTGCTGGATTTAATGGAATATTGACCTTGGATTGGGTAAAATGTCGTAATCTTTTATGTTGCAAAATTTGTGATGCATAGGTCAGGAAACGTGACTAATTTTTCTATATTTGTTTGGATAACAATTTGTAAAAAAAAGTCATCATAGTGATCAGAAAAGTGTAAATTTATAAGTCATAAGATACTGGAGAGTATCATAAAAATTACACTTCATCATTTCACTCATTTCCAAGGAAATTACTTCCCTACGTGATGACAAAAGTTTGTGGATTGAAGTGTTTGGTGTCAGTCATTGGTCTAACTGTTAGTTAGGTGGTTGTTTTAGTTAAAATTCACTTTTTTAATTCTATTTTTAAGATTTTGTTAGCGGGGATTATTTTTTTAATATTATTGGGTTATAATTTAATTATTCTTTCTATGGAATAGGTATTGAAGGAATAGAATAGTAAGTGTTGATTAAGTATTGATAAAAAAATACATAATGTTGATTTAGTTACTAGTATTGTCGCTAGATGGCGAGGAATGATTTTTTTTTTAGTAACTATAGCAACCCTCATCTCTCATCCGAGCCTCTCATCTTATCAGTTTTTTTTTTTTTTTTAATTTTCGAGAATGCAAATCGTTAACACCATGTACGAAGAGCCCAATAATGCAAAGAAGTACAAAAATGTCGGCCAAATTGAGAGGAAGACAATTTTCTCCGTGTTTCGAAAACGAAAATGGTAAATTACTAATTACTAATTACTAATTTGCGCGAAAATTCAAATATTCTCATTTTTAGCAGATTTCAATGGCGAGATTTACTACACTAACACGTCACCAAAACTTCATCGCAAAAGCAGATCGAAATCGCCCGTAAAAAAAAAAAAAAAAAAAAAAAAATAAA
>JH431257.1:13597-27565 GCA_000239455.1 Strigamia maritima
TTTTTAAAAAAAAAAAAAAAAAAATAATTTTTTTGTTGAGTGAAAGAGATTGGCTGAGATTTTCAATTGGATTTCAGAATGACTTGGCAACTGGCACAATTTTAGAATGTGAGAAGATGTATAGAGATAAAATAATTGTTTGCTGTGAAAATTGATTAAGTAATGATTCAGTATAGTTACTATTAAATGCATTTACTGGCTATTAACTGCACATTTAGTTAGTAATTTACTCTGTTAACAGTCTACATTCAAAATGGCTGCTTTATCAGTCATTTTAAGTAAAGTTTTGTATTTTTTTTATCATAAAAATGCAATTTTTTTTTTTAATGTCAAGGAATTTGTTAGTTTAGGATAATTTTGGATGGCTGGAACTGAAATTAGGCCTAAAATAGATTTTAAGCCTAATAAAAATTTCTGTTAACTAAATATTTGTGGTTTTAAAGTGTACAGTCTTCAAGAATTTTTTTTTTTTCTTTTTTTCGTATTTGTATACCTCATTAAAAGGTTTTACGACATCAGATATTTTATAACTGAATAATTTTCGCCATTTTTTTAATTTAAAATGGTCGAAATGATTTTTATTTATTTTTTAAAGTTTTCGCAACACGTTTAAAAAAATTATTTTGTATATCGAACAGCGTCTTTTGGGTTTGGTGAAGGACATTGTTGGCCGCTGCTGGCAGAGCGCTGTTTCCAACGTGTTCCTCATGTTAAATGCATAGGGTTTACGTCACAACTGGTAACAATTGCGCTAATTCTCGATTTGGTCTCGCTTTTATAGGCTTGTCTACAATGTCGCGTTATCGCGTTCGAAATGAAGCGAACGCAACAATTTGCACGCGAAATTTCAGAGTATACTTCAAGTCTACTTTTCCGCGTTCACTTCTGAACTTTGCGCGCGTTGGCCAATGAGAAGCCAGCGTAGAATGATGTCATCCATGACGTCACCACCTAACATCGACTTTGACTAGTAGTATCGCTTGTACGAGATCATCATTTCGAACAGTGTATAAGAAATGTTTTCGCGTGAATTTTTGCGTGCGAAAACTTTCAACATTGTAAACAAGCCTTATCTCGCACAACTTCAACATTGGGTTTTAACACGAAAATATATTTTTCAAAATAATCTCTGAAAAATTATTCAAGGGTTTTAAATGATGCTTGATCCAATGGACCAATAAAAACTGTGATGTCGTAAACCCTTTAAGTAATTTTTTTTTTTTTTTGGTATTTGTATACCTCATTAACACTGAGAAAGAGAACAATCTGAGTAATTGTTCAGAACAGAACTTAAAATAGATCTGAATTCGTCAAATGAAGCATTCAAGCAAACCGTATGTTTTATATTCACATTTAGATGTTGAACAGTTTGTTTTAAATCCGAGATAAAACTTAAAAATAAATTCTTCGAAAAGCGAAACAATTAATACTCAACTTAAATTAGGCCTAAAATTAACTCAAAATGTAAATTATTTACATTATTTTTACACTACTATTTACATACCAGAATTCCCAACACACAAGAATTTGCTTAAATTGTGAAATAAGCCTATTTTTCATTTTTCCTGTCTTAATTTTTCATTTCATTTTTTTTTTTTTATAAAAATTAGGGCGTCGCAACAACGCTCGTGTGTTTGACTTTAATGTTTTTTCGCGAAGGTTTGCGAGGCCATCACATGCAGGAGACCTATTTTTTTTTTTTTGGTTAAAATAATGAATTCATTTCAAATTTGCTGGTTTAAGTTGATGATGATGATGATGATGATGGCTGGAATTGGCGCCCGATCAATTCTTATCTATTATTCCATTTCATCCAATGACACAATGCGATTTTGAGGCTAAAAAAAAACTCCACAACAACTTTTTATTCGCCGCCATTTTTGATGAAATGATGGAATTGGCAAAATTGCTCAAAATTGGATCAAAAATTGAGTTCCACCTAAATCACAATTTTTAATTATTTCCATAAAAGGATTTATTCAAAAGAACCGAAAGTTAAAAAAAATAATGGGAGCCATTTGCAAATTGCAAAAAAATCATCATCGTCATCATTTGTCGATGGTGTCCGAAGCTGTTTAGGTAATAAATTTAATCCACGGTAGATGGCGCATCCGATTTTAAACGGGATTCCACGGGATCTCATGGGATTGGGGAATCTATGGTGATTTTACGGGTTAAACGGGATTCCACGGGATCTCATGAGATTGGTGATCCAGTCTGAGGTTATATTTAACGGGATCTACGGTGATCTTACGGGATTTTACGGGTTAAACTGGATTTCACGGGTCATTGGTGACGGGATTTTGGTGATTTAACGGGATTTTACGGGTTAAACGGGGTTTCATAAAAAATCGTGGGAAATCACGTTTGTTTGTGAAGTTTTTTAAGTTACGTAGTAACGGGTAACTTATTATTATTATTATTATTATTATTATTTCTAGACCCAGATAATGAGTGCTCATCGACACCATTGGTCGCTGCTGTCGCTGCTGAACCACCGGCCACCACCGTCCGAGACAAGCCCTTGTCGAGCGCGTGGGAGGCAGCGTTGGCTGGTGCCACAACAATGAACAAGGAACGCAAACGTCCACCACCTCGCAAAGGCCGCGTCGTGGTCGAGCGACCTCAGAGGGCGCTTTTCTGCCTCACATTAAAAAATCCCATAAGGAAATTGTGTATAGCAGTCGTCGAATGGAAATATCCTTTCAAATATCAATTAAACATTTCATGAATGAATGTGAGTCACCTTTAGCTTACCAGGGGCACCAGCTAATTGTGTGGAGCCCCTGCTAACAAAATTGCATCAAAAAAGGTCAAGATTGACCTAATTTTGGTATTTTAGTGATTTTTTTACTGACCATTTTAAGAGCTTTCTTATTATTTTGATAAAAAAAAGCTTTTACCTGTGGCACCCCTCAACTGCTATGGCATATTGCCATCTACAAACACCAGGGCAGTGTAGAGGCTCATGTTTGGTGTTTGTATGTCTTCAGTGAGCATGCTCAGTTTGGGTTATCATCGCAGCATCTGGTTGAGATTGAGAAGAGGTGTCAGGTGTGGGCAAATGTTGAGGAAGTTAATTTGATAAATAGATAGAATTAAGTTTATAGATGCAAGCGGCAAGTTAGGCCATACATGTCTTACATCCGACAAAACTGAATCCGACGTACTAAATCTGACAAAATGAATCTGACATATTAAATCAGACGTATTAAATCTGACAAAATGAATCTGACGTATTAAATCTGACAAAATGAATCTGACATATTAAATCTGCCAAAATGAATTTGACAAAATGAATTTGACGAAATGAATTTGACGAAATAAATTTGACGAAATGAATTTGACGAAATGAATTTGACGAAATGAATTTGACGAAATGAATCTGACAGAATGAATCTGACGTATTAAATCTGACAAAATGAATCTGACGAAATGAATTTGACGTACTAAATCTGACAAAATGAATCAGACGTATTAAATCTGACAAAATGAATCTGACATATTAAATCTGCCAAAATGAATTTGACAAAATGAATTTGACGAAATGAATTTGACGAAATGAATTTGACGAAATGAATTTGACGAAATGAATTTGACGAAATGAATTTGACGAAATGAATCTGACAGAATGAATCTGACATATTAAATCTGACAAAATGAATCTGACGAAATGAATTTGACGTACTAAATCTGACAAAATGAATCAGACGTATTAAATCTGACAAAATGAATCTGACGAAATGAATTTGACGTACTAAATCTGACAAAATGAATCCGACGTACTAAATCTGACAAACTGAATCTGACATAATAAATCTGACCAATATAAATCTGACACAAACAAACAACAAAGTTAATTTGTAAACAAACAAAATGGCAGTCTAAGTTTGATTAATTGTTAAGCTTTTTTTATTTGATGTTAAGAAAACTTGTTGTTGACATCCATTTTGTTTGGAAAATGATAAAAGGTGAAATAGCTACTAAAAAAGAATTATTATAGGTCGCTTTTCTTTTTCACTTATACATACAATCAATTAAAATTACAACCGGAACATCGTTCCGGTACGTTGTACGTTTTAACGGCTCAGTTTCTTTGAAACACCTAGTGCAGTTTTGGAGCACTCTAAAAAAATCTATTTATAACCTTGAAGAAGTAAAATGCAATTATCTTAACTGAATGGGTTTTGACAGTGTAAAACTCGTTAATTTAGAAAATGTTTGTTTTCTGTAATATTTTCTTCGTATTATCCGTAGAGCTTAACGGGAGGGAATTACCGGGACCCGCTAAAATGCAATTCCCAATTCCTGGGAATTTTGATTTTCTCGCGGGAATTTCCGAATATAGAAAATGTATGTAAGAAATTCATTGAATTTCATTTGAATTTTGTAATTTAAAATTGTATTTTTATTGACTCGAATTGAATTTTCCAATTTAAAAAGGTATTTTTACCAAAATTCATTGAATTTTCTACTTTAAATTGTATTTTTTACCAAAATTCATATTTAAAAGGGTATTTTTAGCGAAATTCATAATTAAAAGAGTGTTTTTACCGAAATTTACAATTTAAAATAGAATTATAACGCCTAAGATATCAATCAAAAATCAAATTAAGCCTAAGATATATCTTTATCCAGAAAATAAAATTTTCTTCCTTCTAGCATTCCTAGTTCACCTTCAGATGCGCACATAAATTTATTTTTGAGAAGAAAATCTGTATTTTAAGTACAAAAATATAATTTATAGAGTAAAATAATGTTTTTAGGCATATTAAACCACTTTTTAGTGCTTTTAAATTGCTGCTGATCTGAAGGTGAAATAAGAATACTAGAAGAAAAAAATCTTATTTTTTGGATAAAAAATTAAAATATATCCAATTGAAAATTTTAATGAATTTCAATGAATTTCAATGAATTTTGATTACAATTCCAGTGTAAATTAAAAAATTTAATGAATTTTAGTAAAAATATTGGGTTTCTGAATTTTAGTAAAAATATTGGGTTTCTGAATTTTAGTAAAAATATTGGGTTTCTGAATTTTAGTAAAAATATTGGGTTTCTGAATTTTAGTAAAAATATTGGGTTTCTGAATTTTAGTAAAAATATTGGGTTTCTGAATTTTTTTTAGCTTCTGTGATTTCCTGGGAATTCCCGAGAAGCCTAAAATTTCTTTTTTCAATATCCCGGAAAATGAAAAGGTCGGTAAAAAGAACGCTCTAATTATCGGTATAGTGGTACTCTAATACCACATTTGCACTAGAAAGTTAGGATAGTTGAACTTCTTAGTTTAGGTGTACAAATGTACCTATACTCTATTTATCATTTCGTGCGTGAAACTCCCATTGGTTAATGACCTCTGCATTGTACTGAAAGTATATATTGTAGTATCTTATTTTAATCCTCTAGTTGAGTTAAGTAAAAAAATCATTGCTTCATAGTCCAAAAATGGGCTTGCTATTGTTAACAAACAAAAACGCTTGTAAAATATTTTCAAAAGTTTTAAATTTGAGTTTTTGTATTGTTGCGTACATTTTTTGGCTACAAAACAATGATTTTTTCGACTCAGCTCGACTAGAGGATTAAAATAAGATATCACAATATATACTTTCAGTACAATGCAAAAAACTTTACTTTCTAGTTTCGTGCACAAATTGTTGTATAGAGTTTAGCTTATCTTAAGCTAGCGTATCGATTTTAAAACTAGATAAATTTTATCTAGTTGGAGAACTAGTTATAGGCTATCTTTAAGTGTCTTGTGATGTCATGCTCCTAGAATGCATAGCCATTGATTGTCAAATCAACATGGCAACCACTTACATAGAAAACAATTATTAAAAAAACAAGAAAAATGCAACAATCTGCTGACCACAACATTGTGATATGTTTATCTGCCATTTTGTTTGCATTAACTATTCTTGGACTTATTGCTAAGTAGTGCCTGGTAAATATGCTGTAAAATATGTATAGGTGCTAACAAGTCTACTAAAACATATACTGTATACACCTCCTTGCCAAAAAATGGAACAAGTACTTTTTTTAAAGTCAGAAAAAAGGAAATTTCTTAAAAGCTGTAATACTGACAAACAAATGGTTTTAAGAGGATTTATAGGAATGGTAGAGCTGACATTTTGTGTAAAATTTTTAAAGATTGATTAAGTAGTTATTACTGAGAAAAAAATTAAAAACCACCAAATGAGGTTTTTGCAATTTTGACAATATCTCGATAACTGTTGAAGATAAAATTAAAAATTAAACTCATCTAGGATGTTCAATTTCTTGGGCAACTTTTCTAAATTGGATGTATGGGTCTGCGAAACCCTCAAAAAAAAGTCATAATGGAGCTGTGTAATTGTTGTCAACAATCAAAATTTTCAAAAAATCATTATGACCAGAATTTTTGAAGAATTAAGCCATACATCCTGGATGTGTTAGAGGTATGTACGCAGTTAAACATCTTGGAGTATCATTCGATTTGGAATAAAATTCTGGTCATAATGATTTTTTGAAAATTTTGATTGTTGACAACCATTACACAGCTCCATTATGACTTTTTTTGAGGGTTTCGCAGACCCATACATTCAATTTAGAAAAGTTGCCCAAGAAATTGAACATCCTAGATCAGTTTAATTTTGATATTGTCAAAATTGCAAAAACCTAATTTTGGTAGTCTTTAATTTTTTTCTCAGTAACTACTTAATCAATCTTCAACAATTTTACGCGAAATGATAGCTCTACCATTCCTATAAATCCTCTTAAAACTATTTGTCTGTCAGTATTACAGCTTTTAAGAAATTTCCATTTTTCTGACTTAAAAAAAAGTACCTGTTCCATTTTTTTGGCAAGGAGGTGTACGGTAACATACTATAGAAGAAAAATACATAAGTTATTTATAAAACAATAGATAGTCATCTTTTCATTTAATGAGGAACCAATACGAAGTGCAATTCACTCTAAAGACATATTTACGCGTAAATCAATATAGGTACTACAAAACCATGGCAGAAAGTCATATCTGCCAAAAGATAAATAATTATTCATTTCTAAAAGTGAAAATTGAACACAATTTTTGCTTTAGTCACATCTACAAAGACAAAAAAGACGTTACATATTTTGTCACTTCTCTGTAAATGTCTTTTGACATTTGCAATCCTCAGATACAATACCACAAGAGAGAGAGGGCGATTGTTGCTGTAGTAGTTCGAGCATGAATTTTTTTGCCTGATAAGATCACGAGAGTCTTATCAGGCAAAAAAATGAGTGCTGGCCTAATTGCAACAATCACTCAAGCACGAGGTGTATTTTATGAGAGAATTTAACACTAAACTCTATACCTAACAATTCGTGCACGAAACTCCCATTGGTTAATGGTCGATGCATTGTATGTAAGTATATAATGTATCTTATTTTAATTCTCTAGTTGAGCTGAGTCGAAAAATCATTGTTTTGTAGTCCAAAAATGTGCGTACCATTGTTAACGAACGAAAACGCTCGTAAAATATTTTTAAAAAATTATTTACATTTGGGTTTTTGTATTGTTGCGCACGAAACAATGATTTTTCGACTCAGTTCGATTAGAGGATTAAAATAAGATATGACAACATATACTTTCAGTACAATGCAAAAAAGTCATTTCTCAGTTTCGTGCACGAATTGTTAAATACACTACGTGATTCACGGCTAAAATTTTGCCGCAATAGATGAAGTAACAATACAAAATCGAATAGATCACAGTCCGTGCAGTGGTAGTGGTAAATTCTCAGTGTAATCAGCCTCCCATTGGTCGAAATTTAACAATGAAACCATTGTTAAAATCGCTCCGCTTGCTCTAATTTAGCGATTTTAAAAAATCATCATTTTATTTCATTTACCTGTATACGGTACTTAACTTCATTTGATTACCGTAAATCCTCCAATTACCGCCCATATCCAATTACCGCCCAGTCTCTATTTATCACCCTGGGGGGAATGCAGATGGGCAATAGCTGCCCCTCTCCAATTCCCGCCCACCTCCTTGGGGATGCCAAAGTCAAAGGTGTTGGGTATAGTCTCTGTCTGGACAGTGCCTTGAGGCTAGTGCCCACACCTTGACCATGCTGACCATGGAGCAAAAAAAAGACATCCAAAACAAGATTTTTTAAATTAAATGTTGATTTTTTTTGTGAACAATGGAATAAAGTTTTGAATTCTAATTTTTTTTTATTTTTGTAACTATTTTTTTACTGAGAGAAATTAATGTATGAATAGCCGCCCCTCTCTAATTCCCGCCCAGTCTCTAATTACCGTCCATTCCTTCTGTGGCTAATTTAAATAGGCGCCCGGGCCGTTATTGGAGGATTTACGGTAAACGAATGATTATGAATGAATTTTCATAATCACAAAATAATCTACATACATACATCTAAGTTTTTTTAATAATTTTTTTTTCCTGATTTATTGCTACCAAATAGTAAATTAAGTGTGCAAATTATTGACCAAAATTGTGAGCACGATTTATATATATGCCTTGTGTAGTCATGGAAATAGTGGAAAAAATAAAATCAATCGACTTTTACCAAGATGATGATATTTTTTCAACTTTCAATCATTTTATATTCGATTGCAACCCATTTTAATAATAAATAACATAATGGATCCTGACATTAAAGGATAATCATATGGCAGCTAGCACATGAGAATATAAATTTCAACATCAGGATATATACTTGACCTTTAAGGCTTTTCAAACAAAGAAAATTCTTGAATTGTGAAAATTGAATAGTGTGCTTTGCTTGCGCCAGGTGTCTGATTTCGAGCTAATTACGTCGAGAAAAGAAAGTAGATTAAAATCCATATTTTTCTATCTTTTTTTTCTTCTTTTTTTAACTTATTCCACTTCTGTTCGTGAGCTTGCAGGAATTTCCTGTTGCATTTTTGAGAATTTCAAATGCCAAAGATCACTAGAAAATGCATGATACTTGTCTATTAGAATGCTCGATTGTAAATGGTACATGTCCGGAAATGATATGGTTAGAAATGTGGGGAAAATGGTCATATACGTATTTTATGTTTTTAACTTAATTAAACTTTGAGTTCTTTTTGGTTTTTATTCCATTTAGTCCTTGGTTTATTATTTAAAGGTCAAGCGCAATCTAAAATTTAATTTTAATATGCGAAAGAGTGTTAACAATAACATATATTTCATTTTTTAAAATATTTTATTGTTGAATATTTATTATTTTATAAACAAAACAATGTCTAGTTGGCTCGCCTCGTTTGTCATGCAATGCATCATGGTCGAGCAAGGATTGAATAACGTCATCAGTTCTGATTGTTAACAAAATAACCATCTGAGCATGCGCATATTCATGCGCATGCTCAGAGAGTTGAAATTCGATCAAACCTGAGAACTAGTTCTGGATCATTTGAATTTTAGGATTGGGAACGTCATTTGACCATGATGCTTTGCATTGTGGAGAAGGAATATTGGAATTATAATAATTATAATAATTATAATAATTATAATAATTATAATAATAAATATGCAACAATAAAATATTTTGAAAAAGAAAATATATGTTATTGTTAACACTCTCACACATTAAAATTAAATTTTAGACTGCACTTGACCTTTAAGTTAAATGATGAATCGTAAATAGTGGTCAATGTGGATTGCTGCGTTTCTTGTCGATTCTATTCGTGTTTGCGAAAAATGGATATTGATCGTAGTTGACTGAATAGAGTTTAGTTGCATTCATTATTGAGTTTTCTGACTTGCATTGCTTATATGACGTGGTTTGAATGATTAGCAAAAGTCATGCATCATGTTTTGCAACGGCGTTTAATCGGGGGAGGCGACATGTCAGGGACATGGAAAACTACAGAGAAGTTAAAGGTTACAGGAAAAGAAAAATGATATTTCGCTAAACTGTCATTTAAACCCTAAATTACACAAACTGGAGTTTTAGTTGTGGTAAAGGTGAGGGGTAGCCACCCCTTGAAATCCAATGGATGAAATTTCATACAAACTTTGATTTTTGATTTTGAAATCCACAGAATTAAATCCAGGAGTATCAAATTCCAAGAAATTTTAAAAATTGTAGTAAAATCTTGTAGCCCTTAAAAAGTTTGGATTTTGAAATCTATGAAATCTAATAAAATCCAGGGAAATCTAGGGAAATCCCATGAAATACATGAATATATGAAATCTAAGAAATTTAGGAAATTCATGAAATGCTGTGCTTGAAATTTCCTCACAAATCTCACATCATTTAAGATTTTGGATTTTGAAATTCTTCAAATCCAATAAAATCCCAGGAAAATTTCAGGGAAATCCAGGAAATCTGGGGAAAACTGAAAATCTAGGGAAATCCAGGAAATCTGGAGAAAACTGTGAAAATCTAGGGAAATCCAGGAAATCTGGGGAAAATGTGAAAATCTAGGAAAATCCAGGAAATCTGGGGAAAACTGTGAAAATCTAAGGAAATCCAGGAAATCCAGGAAATCTGGGGGGAAAAAACTAGGAAAATCTAGAAAAATTCATGAAATACTATGCTTGAAATTTCCTCACAAATCTCACATCGTTTGAAGTCTATTTACCTATAAGTTTGGAGCAACTCTGATTGGTCAGTGGCAACTAACTGTTTAATGGTGTTTCGCGTAACAAAGTAGTTCTAAACCGGTCAAAACCGGTTGTCAAATGTTTGATCGGGCTATCTATTTATCCAAGATGGTGGTTTTGCTCGGTTTGACCAGCTTAAGATTAGTGCTAATCATGGACCGGACCATCTATTTCTTCAAGATGGCAGTTTATTCAAAAATGATCTTTACTTTCATTGGTTACTGACAGACGTGTGACTTAGGGTATGAATACTTTCCTGCGATCAGTCCACAGATCAATCCGAGTTGCTCCAAACTTATAGGTAAATAGACTTTAAGGGTTTGGATTTTGAAATTCTTGAAATCCAATAAAATCCCAGGAACAATCCAGGAAAATTTCAGGGAAATCTAGGAAATCTGGGGAAAACTGTGAAAATCTAGGGAAATCCAGGAAATCTGGAGAAAACTGTGAAAATCTAGGGAAATCCAGGAAATCTGGGGAAAATATGAAAATCTAGGAAAATCCAGGAAATCTGGGGAAAACTGAAAATCTAGGAAGATCCAGGAAATCTGGGGGAAAATCCATAAAATCTAGAAAAATTCATAAAATCCTATGCTTGAAATTTCTTTAAAAATCACACATCACTTATTAAGATTTTGGATTTTGAAATTCTTAAAATCCAATAAAATCCCAGGGAAATCCAGGTAATTTGTGGCAATTCAGGAAATCTGGGAAAATCCAGTAAATGTCCCAAAAGCTACAATATACCTACTATATACATATATACCAAGAGCTATATACCTAGTTGTAGCACCACCAAAATGAGTGACAGCCAAGTAAGCGTAAGCAGCAGATTAGTGGGTGCAAGTCCCATCCTACAGATTGATAGTAATTACTTTATTGCATTGTACACTTCCAACTCGACGATTAATTATATTCCATGTGAAGAGCTGATTAATGTGATGACAATCTACTACTTGTATTTTATTGGTTGTCAAGAGAAACCAGTGAAATCACATGATGATTAACACCATTCTAAACAAACTTCCTAATTAGTAGAAATGCAGATAGGAATAGGAATTTCTTCAACTATTTTAAGCCAGTCTATAAATTGATGACAACCATGTCTCAGTATGAGTGGGCATAGAAAAGAAATATGTAAAATGACTCACTAAAATTAGTCACATATGGTAATTACTCTTCATTGCTCCTTCCTTATCATCTTTCACCTGTTTACCTCACATCCATTCATAGAATTGTCTAAATCTAGCTGCATTCATATTCCTTAACGATTATTAGGCCATTTGAGTACCTCATTTTATTGACCATCTTTGCCAACTGCATCGCCCTGGCAGTGTTCACCCCCTTTCCGCAAGCGGATTCCAATAAGACCAATCAGTATTTGGCAAGTATATTTTTATTTTATTATAATAAAATGGTTGTGGTATTAAAGTTGAATGAACCGTATAAAAGAAATGTTTATTTTCCATTCCTAAGAAAGACTAAAGGCTGGTTTACAATGGACGCAAGGGCGTTCACAATGAGCCAAATTTTGCATTCAAACTGTACGCACGTCGGTTGCATGCGTAGTTTGCATGCAAAAGCTATACTTCAATAATTTGAAGTATTGCGAGCTTTTTTCGTACGTGGAATGTGACGTATGATGCATGGCCAATCAAAACGATTTTCTTATGATTTCTTCCAGCCAATCACAGCCTTCGAATCACTTGTTGTCATTTTGTCTCAGTATGTGACATCATTCTTCTGCCTAGTGACTGATGTCATTCTACTTTCTAGTGACTGAGCTTGCACAGTGGTAATTTAGTTCTGAACTATGTTCACAATGATGTAAACAACTTTCGTACAAAAAAAACAAACGAGTCAATTGTTGCATGCAACAATTTCATCGTTTGAAAGCTACGCTTTAGGCAAATCGAAGCTGTGAACAAGGCCATTGAAGGTGATCGAATTGAATCTTGAGAAAATTGGCAATAAACCAAATTGACCTTAGCTGCATTCAATTCAAGAAATTCAAGATTTTTTTATATTTTCTCTATGAATTAATGCATTTATTCAACACCAGACAGAGCTGGAGCATTGATATCCAATATGGCTGCAGATTTTAGTAAACTGAGACATTTATGGTTAGTTCACATTGATGTTCACACCACTTGTAATGTACTGCAAGTTTGCTGCGCAATGCATTGTGGGTTTAAAATCACGGACGTAAACTTAAAGGCTGATTCACAATCGACGCAACGGCGTTCACAATGAGCTAAAATTTTGCATGTAAAGCTAGACTAAAATAAGTTGAAGTATTGCGACCTTTTTCGTACGTGGAATGTGACGTACGATGCATAGCCAATCAAAACAATTCTCTTGTGATTTTTTCTAGCCAATCACAGCCTTTGAATCATTTTGCCTCAGTAGGTATGACGTCATTCTACTTTCTAGTGTCTAAGCATGCCCAGTGGACTTAAATTTCATTTAGATCAGAACTGTGTTCACAATGATGTAAACAACTTTCGTACGAAAAACTTGGCGTACATGCAATAATTGACTCGTCGCGTTAAAGCTATGCATCCATTGTGAACTAACCTTTAGTTCTACTTCAAAATCAATTTTGAAGTAGGGAGTAACGTAACTTAAGAAATTCCGACAACTAATGAGAAAACGGCTGCTTCTCGCATGAGAATAGAATGAGAATTTGTGTGATTGGTCTAGGTATGTTCAGTGTTAAAATGATTGTTAAAATCCAATTAAAATTCGCCTATCGATCTATTTCGTTTCCAAGATGGCGGCAGCTGCAATACTGAAAATCGCTTTTCAATTACGGAAAACGACTTTAGAGGAATGAGTACTGCACCAGCTTTGAATTCTTTCTGGACTTGTGCAGTACTCATTCCTGGTGTGAGAGCAAAATTTTAACACAGAGAGCCTAACTGTCTTTAGCTGCATGTGTAAATGTGCGTCACAAAGTCATGTGACAATGGCGGCTGTTATTTGCTTGTTGTTATGGTGTTTTGGCACCAAACAAAGCAGTTTTAATAATCAAGGAGTCAGTGTTTGCCGGAAATACGGTACATTTATGATGTAAGCTGTGTTGTAAAATAATAAAATATTAAAATACCGTATTTTGTCGATTAAAGGCCGCGGCCTTTATTACAAATTGTGGGCGAGGGGTGCGGCCGTAATTCGAGGGCGGCCGTAATTCGAGGGCGGCCTTTAATTCGTTTGGTCGTTTGGTCGCAACTTTTTAAATTGTAAAACAAAAAATTGTAAAATAAAAAAAAAATTTTCTTAATTTTTTTTTTTTTTTTACGTTTTAACTAACGTTAGTAAAGTTGTCGTACTATGCAACAAACGCAATTTATGGCAAAACTACAGTATAC
>JH431257.1:27585-47179 GCA_000239455.1 Strigamia maritima
AATTAATGTGCAAGCAAACAGGCTCCAACCAATGGGAGTTTCTCGCAATGTTTTATAAACGGAGTTTAGTGCCTGAATGCACCTATTGTTTATCATGCAGCCCTTATAAAAGCACAGTGATCAAATGCCTCCAATTGAAGATTATCTGTCGCACACCAGTTACGGAAGTAGTTCCTGTGTGCATTTGTGGTCCTAGTCTTTGCATTTGTTGCAGTTTCCATTAAACCAAGCCAGGTATCTACAAAAACAATTGGAATAAATCAAATTTCAGAATCTTACTTACCGTATTTTGTCGATTAAAGGCCGCGGCCTTTATTACAAATTGTGGGCGAGGGGTGCGGCCGTAATTCGAGGGCGGTCTTTAATTCGTTTGGTCGTTTGGTCGCAACTTTTTAAATTGTAAAACAAAAAATTGTAAAATAAAAAAAATTTTTCTTTAATTTTTTTTTTACGTTTTTACAACGTAGAAAGTTGCGTACATGCAACAAACGCAATTTATGGCAAAACTACAGTATACATATACCCTAGGTGTAGAGGTATATATACAGTAGATGCAAACGTATTAAAAACGTTTGCATCTACTGTATTAGAAAAACAAATTCGAATAATAGCCGCGGCCGCAAACATTTCGAATAATGGCCGCGGCCTTAATTCGAGTGCGGCGTTTATTTCGAATTACAGCCGAGGGGTGCGGACGTAATTCGAGGGCGGCCGTAATTCGAGGGCGGCCTTTAATCGACAAAATACGGTACTACATTTCTACATTTCAATATCTCTTTAAGTTAAGTTTAATTTTTGTAAGTTACGTTACGTTCAATGTGAACTAACCATTAAAAACTACGTTGTAAGTCATCAAAAGTTTACTTCGATTAATTATCAACAAACTAATCGAACTAAACTGTTGACAGTTTGAGATGACGTCAACTGATAACAATTTGATTTGGATAAATTTCATTCGCTTACGTCATCGAAAAAAAAAAAAAAAAAAAATACTCAGCGACATTAATAACACATCGAATCGATTTGTTTCCCTTTTTTCTCCCTCATATCTGTTGATACAACGTATGAATAAATTCATACTATCCCAAAAACATCCTCAAAGCTATTTATCTAAAAGATACTACTCCGAATCACAACTGCCATTCTCAAGAGACAAAATTCAAAATTTGAATAGAAATAAATGTTCAATTTTTTCCACCATAAAGGTCAAGAAATTAAATGCAAAAAAAAAAAAAAAAAAAAAAAACAAACAAAATTGTGTGTATAGTGAGAACGTGCGATGCGCATGCCCCGAAGATCATCTTGGGTGTAAACAAGTATGTTGCTATGACGACATGGTGGACATGAAAAGTAAATAAGAGATAATCGCTTTAAAAGATTTATTTATTTATTTTTGATGATGAAATTGATTATAACATGATATGAATAATGTTATTGTTTTTGTATGTCTAGGAAAACATCGAGATCATTTTTCTAGTGATTTTCACGTTAGAATGCTTCATGAAGATTATAGCGTATGGGTTCGTGGCCCATGCGGGTGCGTATCTAAGGAACGGATGGAATTTCCTCGATTTCACCATCGTAGTTATAGGGTATTTATATACGAGGAAACATCGTGGCAACCTAATTTGGCCTAAACCTGACAGTTTAGACACTTTAAAGGGACAGTTTAGTCAGGATTCATGTATTATAAAATGGAAGTAATATGCAAATCATTAACAATACACTACCTTCTATCCATTTGTCATGAGATTATTAAATAAAACGAAACAAAAACAATTGGAACTATTTACTGCCGCGTAAGGTTTTGTTGTGCGGTTACGCAGCAGCAGAGAAGGGAGGGCGAGCTTTTAAAAAAACAGCTAAAATGGCTGCCAACAATGGAAATATAGAGGAGAATGACGGTTGACGTCAGTTTAATGCTGTTCTCTCACCCCCTTTGAAATTTTTTGATATTTTTCAATTGGTGGCCCAAAAGGGTCTATTACCAATCATGTATACAGATTTTCACCATGTGACCAGTAGGATTTACTTATTTCTAATTTAATATTCAACAAAAATGAAATTAAGTCTCACATTTCTACACACTTTAATCTCACTAATTTTTAAATATATTTTATTTTCATTTCTGGGTGTATTGTCCCTTTAAGCCAATAAAATGTTGATCCTGGGTGTTTTTATTCGTTTGTTTTATGTGGTTTTTTTAATTTTTTTTTAATTTTTTTTTTTAGATTGTTGAGTACAGCTCTTTCCAGTTTGATGACGGAGGGTTTCGATGTGAAAGCTCTTCGTGCTTTTCGCGTGTTGCGGCCATTGCGCTTGGTGTCCGGTGTGCCGAGTGAGTTTTTCATCGTTTAAAGGGTTTACGACATCAAGTTTTTTATTGGTCCATTGGATTAAGCATGTTTTAAAACCGTTAAATAATTTTTAAGGCATTTTTTTTTGCAAAAATTTTCGAGTTTATGCCTGCAAACTCGATTATGACGTCACAGACAGCGCCCTCAGTGGCCAACAATGTCCCTCAGCAAGCTTAAATGATTTTTTAAACATGTTCCTAGAGACTTTAAAAAATAAATAAAAATGATTTCAGCCATTTTAAAAGATGGCGAAAATTATTCAGCCATAAAATTTTTGATGTCGTAAACCCTTTAAATGCACAACAGTGTATGTAATATTTTTTTTTAAATGCATTTTTAAATGTACATTTTTTTTCTTTGAATAGGTTTACAAGTTGTTTTGAATTCGATTCTGCGTGCTATGGTGCCTTTGCTTCACATCGCTCTTTTAGTTCTATTTGTAATCATGATTTACGCTATCATCGGTTTAGAACTTTTCAAAGGGGTTCTGCACAAGTCTTGCTATAAAAATGACACCAATCGTAATATTAATCATTTTTCTTGAAAATTAAAAAAATTAATATTTATTATTTAATAAATGAATAGCGCCTAAATTAATGGACGAACCGAAGCCTTGCGGAGGACTTTTCAAATGCGATCCCGGTTGGAAATGCGAAAAGCGATGGGAAGGTCCGAATAATGGGATTACTAATTTTGATAATTTCGGTTTGGCCATGCTCACTGTGTTTCAATGCGTTTCCATGGAAGGATGGACGGACGTCATGTATGATGTGAGTCGCTGATGTGCGAAATTGCCATAATGTTTAGTTCACATTGTAACGTAACGTAACTTACGAAAATTTAACGTAATTTAAGGAAAGTAACGTATGGTTTTGTTCACACTAGGTGCATTCAATTACTCCGATTTCCCGCTATCGTCGATTGCCATGTTTTTTGTGACTGGATGGATGTAAGACGCATTTTGCGTCATATTGTTGAAATCCGATTTACGCTAGGTTCCCACTTGGCAGAAACTCAGACAGAAAATTTTCTGCTGCAGAAAATTTTGAGTGCAGAAAAGTATGTTTTTCTGTCGTTGGTTCCCACCTGTAGCCTGAAAAGTGTGCAAAAAAGTGCAGAAAAGTAGAATTTAAAAATGGATGCCAGCTAAGGAAGGCAATTTGTAAACACTGCTGCTTTCTACACTCAAAATTTTCTACAGCAGAAAATTTTCTGTTGGAATTTCTGCCAAGTGGGAACCAAGCATTACTGAAATCGATAAAAAAGTTGCTTTCGATGGCTGATAGTCGATTTCGCATGCTGCGCATCTTAGGATTTCGACTAGATCGACACCTTGTGGTGATGATGCTTTAAGAATTTTTTCCTCAGAAATTGGTGCACTGCACATGCTCAGAGCAGTTGGAAACTATTTTTATAATCGGCGAAATCGGATTCCGTGGATTTTCGAAATCAAGAAAATTCGATTATCGAAATTGGATAACTAATTGAATGCACCTACTGTTTGTTGACAGTAGGTGTGAATCGACCAATCACGCAATTTCTCATTCCATCTCGTTTTTCATGCGAGAAGCAGCTATCTTTTCATTGGTTGTTGTAATTTCTTAAGTTGCGTTACTTCCTACTTGAAAATCAATTTTGATGTAGGAACGTATATTTACGTCTGTGATATTTAAACCCACAATGCATTGCTTGGCCATCTTGTGTTACGTTACGGAGTGGTGTGAACCCCAATGTGAACTAAATTCTATTTAACAATTCGTGCACGAAACTTCCCATTGGTTAATGACCTATGCATTCTACTGAAAGTATATATTGTGGTATCTTATTTTAATTCTCTAGTTGAGTTGAGTTGAAAAATCATTGTTTTGTAGTCCAAAAATGTGCATGCCATTGTTAACAAACGAAAACGCTTGTAGAATATTTTAAAAAAAAATTTACATTTGGGTTTTTGTATTGTTGCGCACATTTTTTGGCTACGAAACAATGATTTTTTGGCTACGAAACAATGATTTTTCGACTCGGCTCGACTAGAGGATTAAAATAAAATACCATACTTTCAATACAATGGAAAAAAGTTCACTTTTCAGTTTCGTGCACAAATTGCTGGATAAATTAGTTTTTTTAAATTTTCCGATTTAACAGATCAACGACGCTCTCAGTAATGAATGGCCGTGGATTTATTTCATCAGTCTCATCATTCTTGGATCTTTTTTTGTTTTGAATCTTGTGTTGGGTGTGCTAAGCGGGTATTATTATTAAATTATTATTAAATATTTTATATTATTTATTTATTTAATATAATATAATTGTTTTTTTTTTAGAGAGTTCTCCAAGGAAAGAGAAAAGGCAAAATCGAGAGGCGATTTCCATAAATTGAGAGAAAAACAACAAATCGAGGAAGATTTGAGGGGTTATCTCGACTGGATTACGCAAGCAGGTGAATATTTATTGAAAAAAGAAATAAAATAAATTGTAATTGTTATTTATTCATAGAGGACATCGATCCAGAAGGAGAAAACAAAGATGACGACATTCGTCACAGTAAATTATTAGTTTGTGTAAATTTTATGAATTTGAATTAGAAAATGTGAATTTTGTCTGCAGTTAAACAAGGAGATTTGGAGATATCGGTAAAAGCCGAAGATGCTGCGAGCACCGAGAGTATACACGTGTCAGCATGGGTTCGGAAAAAGTATTAAATTGTGAATTAGTTTATAAATGTTGGAAATTAAAATGAAATTGTGTGTTTAGACGAGCTTTTGATAGACAAAATCGGCGATGTCGAAGAGCGTGTCGGAAGGCGGTAAAATCTCAATTTTTTTACTGGCTCATCATTGTACTCGTGTTTCTCAATACGGGCGTGTTGGCCACGGAACACTATGAACAACCTCCGTGGCTCGACCAATTTCAAGAAGCTGCCAACATCTTTTTTGTAGCACTTTTTTCGCTCGAGATGTTGTTGAAAATGTACAGTTTAGGATTTCAGGTGATTAAGACAGAAAAATTTTGGAAAAAAATTCGAAAAAATTGAAAAAATTGAAAAAAGTTTTAGAAAAAAATTTGAAAAATTTCGAAAAGTTTTAGAAAAAAAATTTGAAAAATTTCGAAAAGTTATAGAAAAAATTTGAAGAATTTCGAAAAGTTTTAGAAAAAAATTTGAAAAAACTAATTTTTTCAAATTATTCAAAAAATGTCAAATCTTTAAACTAATTTCGAATTTTTTTAATAAATACCGAATTTTTTCAATAAATTTCGAATTTTTCAATTTTTTTAAAATAAATTCCGAATTTTTCAATTTTTTTAAAATAAATTCCGAATTTTTCAATTTTTTTAAAATAAATTCCGAATTTTTCAATTTTTTAAAATAAATTCCGAATTTTCTAAAATTTCAAAAAAAAATATAAATTATTTTTCTATTTTCAGGGATATTTCGTGTCTTTATTCAACAGATTTGATTGTTTCGTCATGATAAGCAGCATAATGGAAATTATTTTAACACGCACTGGATCTATGCCACCTTTGGGTGTGTCTGTGTTGCGTTGTGTTCGTTTGCTCAGGGTCTTTAAAGTGACCAAGTACGAAACTATTCAGTATTCATATTTAATTTTTAAATCTATTAATTTATTTTATTTTCTTTTTCTTTTCAAGGTATTGGCGATCATTGAGTAATTTGTTGGCATCTCTGCTCAATTCGATGCGTTCCATTGCCAGTTTGTTGCTGCTTCTATTTTTGTTTATCGTTATTTTCGCTCTTTTGGGCATGCAAGTGTTTGGTGGTAAATTCAACTTCGATCCACCAGAACAGAAACCTCGGCAGAATTTCGATTCATTCTGGGAAGCCATGCTCACTGTGTTTCAGGTATTCTCTATCTAACAATTCGTGCACGAAACTTCACATAGGTTAATGACCTATGCATTGTACTGTAAGTATATATTGTGGTATCACATTTTAATTCTCTAGTCGAGCTGAGTCGAAAAATCATTGTTTCGTAGTCCAAAAATGTGCGTGCCATTGTTAACAAACGAAAACACTCGTAAAATATTTAAAAAAATTCTTTACATTTGGGTTTTTGTATTGTTGCGGATATTTTTTGGCTACGAAACAATGATTTTTCGACTCGGCTCGAGTAGAGGATTAAAATAAGATACCACAATATATAGTTTCGGTACAATGCACTTCTCAGTTTCGTGCACGAATTGTTGGATAGAGTTTAGTTGTTTGTTTTTATTTATTTTTAGAAAGTTGAGCCGGAAGTTTCATTTATTTATTAATTTATTTTTTTGAAGATTTTGACAGGAGAAGATTGGAATATGGTCATGTATCATGGAATAAATGCGTTTGGAGGAGTCGGCAGTCCCGGCATTTTGGCCTGCATTTATTTTATCATTTTATTTATTTGTGGAAACTGTATCCTTTGGGTTAACTGACAATGTGGGATAGATTTGAACCAATGGTGTAATATTTGAAATTTTGAAAATTTGAAAGAGAAAATTGTTTCAGGTTTTATTGAAATTTTTTTAAAATTAGTCGCCTTTTGATGAAAATAAAAAAAAGGAATAAATTATCGAAAATCCGAAAATTTATCAAGTTTATCGATTATATTTTTTTTAAGTTTGAAATGGGAAAAAATATTTAAAATTTTTTTGAGACATAATTATTATCACAAATGAAAAAAATTCGAAAAATGGCGAATTTTTTTCGATTTTTTTTGAAAAAATCTCGACTGTTTTTCGATTTTTTTTCAAAAAATTTCGACTTTTATTCGATTTTTTTCAAAAATTTCGACTTTTTTATCGATTTTTTTTAAAAAAATCGACTTTCTTTCGATTTTTTTCAATAAATTTTGAATTTTCTCAAAAATAATCGAATTTTTTTCGTATGATCTGCAGGGAAGCCCAGATTCGCGAAGCTTCTCCGATGCTATGCAGGGAAGCCCGTTGCAAATTGTATTGCAAGAAAGCCCATCGAACCTATCGAACCTTAACGCACATTATTCCAGACATACTTTTAAACGTTTTCTTGGCCATTGCCGTGGACAACTTGGCAGATGCGGAAAGCTTAACCGCCATCGAGAAAGAAGAAGAAGAAACGAAGCAATCGCGCTCCCGCAGCGGCACTCCGCACGCCATACTCGAAGGAGAGGAAATGGAAAAAGAAAAAGGCGTCGACGAAGTGGAGCCAGGGGAAGGCGAAGGCGAGGCGGGAGAAGGCGACGCAGAGACGAAAAAAGAAAATCAAGTGAAAATCGACATGACCCAAATGAACCACTTGATGAGAGCGCCGTCGTTGAGAACGTAAACAACTAAACTCCATTTCCAACACATTGCGACAAACTCCCATTGGCTAGAGCCTTTTCCCAACAATTGTTTAATGCACTTAATGAAATAATTCGAAAAATGACCATAAACGGCCATCAACGACCATATATGGTAGTTTTTATACAAATTTATATAAATTTATGTTAATTTACACGCAAACAGGCCTCTAGCCAATGGGAGTTGGTCGCAATGTGTTGGAAATGGAGTTTTTTAACATGTTTTAGAGAGATTTATCGATGACAACGATCAAATAGCGCTAAAACCTTTATTTGAAAACGATCGTAAAATATCGTAACGTTGAATTTGTTGCAGTAAGCCGATCGTGATCGAAAAGGAGGAAGAAGATGAGGATGAGGAGCACGGAGATGATGAAGATTTGGATGATGAGTACGGGGATGAAGACGATTACGAGGGCGAGGAAGACGAAGAGGAGGAAGGCGGTTCGACGACTTTGTCAACGACGGCACGGCCTCGTAGAATGAGCGAAATGAGCATGCCCACTAAAATCAAACCGATGCCGAAATATTCGACCTTTTTTGTTTTTTCGCATACTAATAAGTAAGGAATTTGAATAAATAATTTATTTTGTGGTTTATTTAATTTTTTTTTGTTTTTTTAGATTTCGTATTTTTTGTCATAAAGTATCCAACCATTCGTATTTCAGTAATATAATTTTATGTTGCATTTTGGTAAGCAGTTCAATGCTGGCAGCAGAGGACCCTCTGAATTCAAAATCGGAAAGAAATCGCGTAATATGAATAAATAAAATATAAATAATTTAAATAAAAAGTAAAAAAAAATTTTTTTTTTTTTTTTTTTTGGTATGATTTATTTCAGATACTGCAAAACTTCGACTACTTCTTCACATCAGTGTTTACGATCGAAATTACACTTAAAGTGATTTCTTACGGGCTTATTTTACACAAGGGTTCCTTTTGCCGTAGCGCTTTCAATCTGCTTGACATTTTGGTCGTTTGTGTATCTCTAGTCTCATTTTTCGCCGAGTAAATCAAATATCCAAAGAGCAGGGTTGCCAGATGTCCCTATTTTGGCGGGTGACTGTCCCGCGAAAGAAGAAAAATTCGTGCACAAAACTGTAAAGTGAACTTTTTTGCATTACATTGAAAGTATATATTGTGGTATCTTATTTTAATCTTCTAGTCGAGCTGAGTCGAAAAATCATTGTTTCGTAGCCAAAAAATGTGCGCAACAATACAAAAACCCAAATGTAAATAATGTTTTTAAATATTTTACTACGAGTGTTTTCGTTCGTTAACAATGGCACGCACATTTTTGGACTACAAAGTAATGATTTTTCGACTCGGCTCAACCAGAGAATTAAAATAAGCGTATTTCCCCGAACGGCTCGTAGCTACAATTTCTATTTCCAGTCCACTTTACCTAGTAAGGTGAGGTCAGCCCGCCGCAGGCGTTAGGCTAGGTCATGAGAAAGGTGAACTGGAATTTGAAATTCGTTCGGGAAATCGTCTTGTCGTAAAATAAGATGCCACAATATATACTTTCTACTTTCGGACAATTCATAGGCCATTAACCAATGGGAGTTTCGTGCACGAATTGTCAAATAAAGTTTAGTCGATTGTTTAATCCACATTTTATGTCATGCCAAGATATTTTGTCGAAATCTGGCGACCCTGCCAATGAGATAAAACAATCTAATTTACATTTTTCCTTTAAAATTCCAAATTCTAAATTCTAAATTCAAAATTCAATTCCAGTAACGACGCCATGTCTGTAGTGAAAATTCTTCGTGTATTGCGCGTACTTCGTCCTCTACGTGCCATTAATCGTGCCAAAGGACTCAAAGTAAGTTAAAAAATCCAAATTTTAATCATCATTTCTTTATTTAAAAAAAAAAAGAAAAGAAGAAGCAAACAATATCATCACATTTGCTTACCATTAGTCCATTACCATCCGAAATTAATAAAACAATCGATTTTTCAGATTTTTTAATGGGAAAAATTTTTAATTTTAAAATTTAAAAAAAAAAAATTAAACTACTAGAGTTTTTTTTTTGGGGGAGAAAAACGTGTTTGATGTATTTCTTCGTTTGTAGCATGTAGTCCAATGTGTGATAGTAGCAGTGAAAACTATAGGAAACATCATGTTGGTCACCTGTTTACTCCAATTCATGTTTGCTGTCATTGGAGTTCAGCTTTTCAAGGTAGGGACAAACAACACTAGGTCGGACGAAACCAGCACAAACACACACATACAAACACACACACAATGTGTAATCCTTTCCCCCCTTTTTATTAACCCCCAGAAATCCTTTAAATATATATATATATATATTTTTCTTTTTTTGGTTTCTTTTGTTTGTTTTTTTTCTTTTTTTTTTCTCGTATTTTAGTATGTAGTCAAGTGCGTGATAGTAGCCATCAAAACTATAGGCAACATCATGTTGGTCACCTATCTGCTACAGTTCATGTTTGCTGTCGTAGGAGTACAAATTTTCAAGGTAACTAACCCGACGAATAATGCATCCGTCGTTAACACACACTCTTCTTTTCTATTCGTCTTACATGACCATCCACAAATCTGTCTATAAAACGAAGGGAATTTAATGCTCGTTTCGATTTAAAATATGTTTGATATTTAATCAAATGGATGTTTATCACTTCGTTTGTAAATGGATTTGTAAGAATAAATGGTTTTTATGGCTTATTATATTAAATTTCAACTAAATACAGGCCTCTTAAATATATACTCGTAGGTAGATTCGGTCTTTATCGCGCGAGAACTGCGAGAACTTATAAAACCGTTATTTCGGATGTTTAAAACTTTGATTTTTGGTATGATATACCAGTGATATTAGTGAATGTGGTTGGTATTATGGTACTGAGGCGTCATTTTGAGTTTTATAACTGAATTATGACGCTTTATTTCCGGTAGATAAAACCACAAGCCATAAAACATTGAATTTATTTTGAATTTTCACCCAATTTGCGCCATTTTTTTAAGGCGCCATATTTAAAAAAATTAAAAAATACTTTATTATCACTGAGTTGAGTAAGTTCTACAAATATATGCATGTTTTTCGAATGGAATTGTCACGATTTTTTTCAAAAAAAAAAAAAAACTAAACATTTAGTGTGACTTTTATTTTATCTTTTGAGTGTGTTAATTTTCACGCTTTTCTTCAATTTATTTTCTCACTTTTCTATTCTCTCTTCTTTCGTAGCGTCAACACGTTTGATAATGGCACAAATCAATTCAAAGTAGGACAATATACGAACAAGAGAAATTTAAAAAAAAATAAAAATAAATAAAAACTGTATATCTGCTTTCGAAATGCACTGTAGCAGCTAGTTTCATCTCTGACCAAAATTCTGTTGCTTTTATTTATATATTATTATTATTATTATTATTATTATTTTTATTACACCGTAGTGTTTTTTTTTTATTCAACTAAAAATGTTAGTTATTGTTGATGTCACAATTATTTTTTTTTTTTTTTTATTGTTGATGTCACCAATTTTTTTTTTTTTTTTTTTATTTTTTAATTATTCCTTTGTCTTTGTGTGTGTGACGCGTCATTTTCTTCCTTTTTTCCTTATATCACATAACTGAATGTCGTTGTGGTAATTTAATGTTATTTTTATGTTTTTCACATACACACAGCATCATGTGGCACTTTGTTTTAAAATTTAATTCAATTTTTATAACCTACAGGGAAAATTTTTTTCGTGCAATGATAGAACTAAGTTTTATAAGCACGAATGCCAGTGAGTATGAATTTATAATTAAATTATGCAAATTTTTTTTTTTTGTAAAAATAATTTTTTTTTTTTTAGGGGTACTTATATCGAATATAAGGAAGGCGATATTAAACGACCCATAGTGAAACAAAGGGAGTGGAAAAACAATGATTTTAATTTCGATGATGTGAGCAAGGCCATGCTCACTCTATTTACTGTGTCCACTTTTGAAGGATGGCCACAGTTAGTATTTATTATTTTTTTAAAGGGGTTACGACATCAAAATTTTTATGACTGAATAATGTTCGGCATCTCTTAAAATGGTCGAAATGAATTTTTTTATTTTTTTAAAGTCATCGGAACACGTTTAAAAAAATTATTTTGTATCACGAAAAGCTTATTTGAGCTTGGTGAGGGACATTGTTGGCCACTGTTGGCAGGGTGCTGTTTCTGACGTCGCAGTTGGTATTCTTCATGTTAAATGTGTAGGGTTTAGGTCACAACTGGTAACAATCGCGCAAATTCTTGATTTGGTCTCGTTTTTATCACGCATTTTTTCATATTGTCGTCTGCTGGTTTTCGCAACTTCAACATTGGGTTTTAATCTTTTAATATTTTTTAAAAATTTCTGAAAAATTCTTTTCGGGTTTTAAACGATGGTTCAATAAAAAGTGTGATGTCGTAAACTCTTTTAAATTAAATAGACAAAATTTTTTATTGTTGTTGGTTTTAGATTGTTGGAAAGGTCAATCGATTCCGAACAGGAAGATAAAGGTCCAGTTCATAACCACCGACCATTTGTCGCTATTTATTACATCATCTACATCATCATCATCGCGTTTTTTATGGTCAACATCTTTGTTGGTTTTGTGATTGTCACTTTTCAAAACGAGGGAGAACAGGAATATAAGAATTGTGATCTCGACAAAAATCAGGTTAAATAATTAACACAAAATAAAATGTACAACAATTTGCAATCATTTGCATCAATTTACATCAATTTACAACAGTTTACATATCAATTTACACATCAATTTACTAATATTTACAACTATTTACAACTATTTACAACTATTTACAATTATTTACAACAATTTACAAACTTTTACAAACATTTACAAACATTTACAAACAATTTAGAAACATTTACAAACAATTTACAAACATTTACAAACAATTTACAAACATTTACAAACAATTTACAAACAATTTACAAATATTTACAAACAATTTACATCAATTTACAACAATTTACATCAATTTACAACAATTTACATCAATTTACAACAATTTATACCAATTTACAACTATGTACATCATTTTACAACAATTTACAATAATTTTACAACAATTTATATCAATTTACAACTATGTACATCAATTTACAACAATTTACAATAATTCTTACAACTATTTACAACTATTTACATTAATTATTTGTTTAATTAACAGAGGAACTGCGTCGAGTTTGCGTTAAAGGCAAAACCAGTACGTCGTTATATTCCAAAACTACGAATTCAGTACAAAGTTTGGTGGTTGGTGACGTCACAATATTTTGAATATGGACTTTTTGTCCTTATCATGTTGAATACAATTACTCTAGCTATGAGGGTAAGAAAATATAAATATTAATAATTTTGCATATTTATTCTACAATTTAAATTATTTTTTAGTTTGAGGGCGAGCCTGGTGTATATAGTAAAATTTGCGACGGTCTCAATATGCTATTCACCGGTTTATTTGCCTTAGAATTCCTTTTAAAATTAATGGCCTTTCGATTCAAGGTACGTGCTTATATTCTTTAAGGATAAAGAAAATAATAACATCTTATTTTTTATTATTATTTGTTTTTTTAAAAATTATTTTTAGAATTATTTTGGAGATGCGTGGAATGTGTTCGATTTCATCATAGTTTTAGGTAGTTTCATTGATATCGTTTTATCAGAAATGGGAGAAAAAGCCTACGATGACGAAGGTCGAGTAATACAAAAGGTATAAAAATGAAATTATTAAAGGGAGAATTTAGTCGGGGTTCATGTATTATGAAATGGAAGTAATATACAAATCATATTAACAATACACTAACTTCTATCCATTTGTCATGAGATTATTAAATAAAACGAAACAAAAACAATTGCAATTAAACTCTATCCAACAATTCACAAAACTGTGAAATGGACTTTTTTGCATTGTACCGAAAGTATATATTGTAGTATCTTATTTTAATCCTCTAGTTGAGCCGAGTCGAAAAATCATTGTTTCGTAGCCAAAAAATGTGCGCAACAATACAAAAACCCAAATGTAAATAATTTTTTACAAATATTTTACGAGCGTTTTCGTTCGTTAACAATGACACGCACATTTTTGGACTACGAAGCGATGATTTTTTGACTCGGCTCAACTAGAGGATTAAAATAAGATATAACAATGTATACTTTCGATACAATGCATAGGCCATTAACCAATGGGAGTTTCGTGCACGAATTTTTAAATAGAGTTTACTTACTGCCGCAGAAGGTTTTGTGGTGCGGTTATGCAGCATCAGAAAAGGGGGGCAAGCTTTTTAAAGAACAGCCGAGAGAATTAAAAATGGCTGCCAACAATAGAAATATAACGTTTGAAGTCCATTTAATGCTGTTCCATCAATGCTGCTCATCCCTTTTGAAATTTTACTCAACAAAAATGAAATTAAGTCTAATATTTCTACACACTTTAATCTCATGAATAACACGACGACAAAGACGATAAATTTTATATATTTCATCTTTTTGCTTAATTTCACAGGCAAGCGGGATGGTCAGCGTTAGTTTTTTCCGATTGTTCCGTGTGATGCGTTTGGTCAAACTTCTCAGCAGAGGAGAAGGAATCCGAACTTTGTTATGGACGTTCATCAAATCATTTCAGGTATAAAAAAATGTGTTAAACTTTGTAGTGAATTAAATTCTAACATTTTGTTTTCGTTCTTTTTTTAAAAAAGGCATTACCGTATGTAGCTCTCCTCATTGTTCTTCTTTTCTTCATCTATGCAGTCATAGGAATGCAGGTAAGCAAACATAAGTCAGGGATAAGCAGAGAAAAAGAGAGAGGATTAAGTTTATAGACGTAAGCGGTGACTTAGACCATACACGTCTTTAATCTGACATACTGAAACTGACTTTCCAACAATTCGTGAGCGAAACTGAAAAGTGAACTTTTTTGCATTGTACTGAAAGTATATATTGTGGCATCTCAATTTAATCCTCTAGTCGAGCTGAGTCGAAAAATTATGGTTTCGTAGCCAAAAAATGTGCGCAACAATACAAAAACCCAAATGTAAATAATTTTTAAAAATATTTTACGAGCGTTTTCGTTCGTTAACAATGGCACGCATATTTTTGGACCAAGAAGCAATGATTTTTCGACTCGGCTCAACTAGAGGATTGAAATAAGATACCGCAATATATATTTACTAACCAATGGGAGTTTCGTGCACGAATTGTTAAACAAAGTTTAAATCTGACGTAATATTAAATGAAATTTAATTTTCAGACTTTTGGCAAAATAACCATAAACAACGATTCTGCAATTCACCGTAACAACAATTTTCAAACATTTCCCCAAGCCGTCCTAGTGTTATTTAGGTCAGCAACAGGTGAGGCGTGGCAAGAAATTATGTTGGCCTGTTCTGCCAGACCATCGGCAAAGTGCGACGAAAAGTCAGAGAAAATCCTGATCACATTTGTGGCACCGATTTTGCCATGCCTTACTTCATTTCCTTTTACATTTTGTGTTCATTTTTGGTAATATATGTCTTAACTATACAATGTGGACACAAATCTGATTATTTTTTTCTTTTAGATCATTAATTTATTCGTAGCTGTCATCATGGACAATTTTTGATTATCTAACACGTGATTGGTCCATTTTTAGGACCGCATCATCTGGATGAATTCGTTCGTCTATGGTCCGAATATGATCCTGATGCAAAGTATATAAAAGAAATAAAGTTTGTATTATATATACCTAATAAAAATGTTTAAATCCAGGGGTCGGATCAAACATTTGGACGTAGTTACTTTACTTAGGAAAATTTCTCCTCATTAGGATTTGGTAAATTATGTCCTCATAGAACGGCTTGTAAAGTAAGTGGTTAAGAATATAAACTGGGAAAGTGACAGTAAGGAGTAAGGCTTAAATTGAACTGCGCATCGTCAGCTTCGCACGACAATCGCAAATCCTGATGCATGCCACACAAGACATAGTCCAAACTAAACTCCGTTTTTAAAACATTGCAAGAAACTTCCATTGGCTAGAGCCTTTTCCCGGAAATTGTTTAATGCAATTGAAAAAATAATTCGAAAATTACCATAAAAGGGCATAAACGAACATAAAACGAACAAAAAACGACCATAAACGATCATAAAAATAACCATGTACGGTAGTTTTTGGTGGTTTTTTTGTATTAACGTGCAAGCAAACAGGTTCCAACCAATGGGAGTTTCTCGCAATGTTTTGGAAACGGAGTTTATTATACAAAATAATAATAATTATGTTTTTGGGTTTGCTATTTGGGTTTGTCCGATTTACGACAACGATAAGGGATTTGATGTTTCATACATCAGCATTTGCGATTGTCGTCCGCAGTTGGCGATGTGCAGTTCAATTTAAGCATCACGTTAGCGGGCGGCGACTGTAGCCTAGGAGTCAACATAGCTGGTTTGCAGCAGCTATGTTGACCAAGATCTGCAGCAGATGCAGATCTTGTGAAAGAAATATGCTTGCTGCCCTGCAAAACAGCTAGTCGGCCTTCGAGAATGAACAGTGCCGTACTGCAAGGGCATATACCCAGTAGTTGGCTAGGGTCCCAAGTTTGGGTAGACCTAAAAAATTATTCTAACTAAGATGCAATGCAGTTGGCTTTTTAGGCTTATACTTCATTGGACACTGGTCTCTTAGTTTTTCTGTTGCAATTTGTATTCGAAAAGACATAGAATAGAGTGAGCAAGAAATTTTATTTGGAATTTAGTTCTTTTAACAGTACCGTAACTATCAGAGTTATTTTTTGGTTTAGTATTCAAAATTGTGCACAATTCCAGAAAGGTGCCATAGTATCTTTTGCAAGTCTGTCTATATATTTCTATATATTTCTATATACTACATCGGATTGGCGGGGACCTTTTTATGCAACAATTAATTTATTTCAAAGCGGGGTCACATGATCTTATTAGCAAAAAAACATCATAATGGTGAAACATGTATGTGACAACATCAAAATGGCATCAAAAAAATCTCAACAACAATTCCCCTTCAGGTGAGGAAGCTAAAGAAGACCCCAAGGTGGTATCCCTTCAGGGCAGGCCAGAAGGTTACCAGTGCTTAGGATCCTCTATGTTAGGATTAGTGCAAAACCTTAAAACCATTATTAGATGCGATTGTGTCGCAAATTCACTGTGTAAAAAGGTCGCAGCCAATCCAATATGGACTATAGAATTATGCGGACAGATTTTAGTCCAAATGTTTTTGAACCAATAGGAACCAATTTCTTCCAAAAATGCCCCAGGGCTCTAATAGTTGTTAATAATAAATGGTAAACTTTGTTTTTAGAAATTGGTATCGATGAACATGCCGTTAAATAGCGATGGAACGGTTATGTTCAACGCAACACTGTTTGCCCTGGTGAGGACCAATTTAAAAATCAAGACCGAGGGCAACATCGATCAGTGTAACGACGACCTGCGTGCACAAATCAAAAAAGTGTGGAAAAGAACTAATCCCAAGTTGTTGGACCAAGTGGTGCCACCAGGAGGAGCCGATGATGATGTAACGGTCGGAAAGTTCTATGCAACGTTCCTCATTCAAGACTATTTCCGGAGATTCAAGAAGAAGAAAGAGGACACGCTCAAAGAGCAAGGCAACAAGACGCAAGAGAACACCGTGGCCCTGCAGGCGGGACTGCGGACTCTACACGAGGCCGGACCTGACATTCGACGTGCGATTTCCGGCAACTTGGATGAGGATAACTTCGGGGACACGACGGACATTGAACCAATGCACAGAGTAACATTAAAGAATTTCTGGGCTTGGTACAAAACATGGAGCCTTATATGATCCATGGAGTGCTCCAATTTCAATTTCCAGTTCACTTTTTCCATGCCTTAGCCTAACGCCTAGCTCACCGTACTAGGTAAAGTGGACTGGAAATTGAAATTGGATCACTCCATGGATCATGTTTTAAACCAAGCCAAAATTGTTGAAAATTTTAAAAATTTAACTTATTATTTCCTCTATAACAGAGAAACCATTCTTTGTTTGGAAGTATGTGGTCATCAGTGCGAGGTAAACACTCCAATTTCCCTCAACGGACTCGGTCGTTAATGGTGAAAGCGACGCACTCGATCTCGAAGCAGCAAGTTTCCCCGACCAGTTCGTCCCACGTGTCTCCACACAACTCGTTCCAGGTGACTCCGGTCAAACATCGTGCCGTGAATCACATCAATTTGGTGGTCGGCACCAGCCCCTCGACTCATCGTGCGATGGGCGACGCCGAACAGCAACAACTTAGTCAATCTAGGTAAGTACCAAGTTGGCACGCAAGGGTGCAGGTGGCTAGAGCACTGGCCTTCCACCATTTTGGTACCAAGTTTGATTCCGGTTTTCGGTTTCCTTACCAGAATGTGTGAAGGAATTTTCTCAGAGTTCCTCTGCATGTTGTCGATGGGTTTTCTACAGGTAAGTTGGTTTTCCCCATCAACTAACAAAATCCTAGAAGTTGGGATAGAATCATTACAATGTGCCTTGCATTAGAGTACTAGTGATGGACATACTGAACTCCATTGCCAACACATTGTGACAAACTTCCATTGGCTAGAGCTTTTTCTCGGCAATTGTTTAATGCAGTTAATAAAATAATTCGAAAAACATAAACAAGCATAAGCATCCATAAATGACCATAAATTAATGTGCGCAAACAGGCTCTAGCCAATAGGAGTTTATTGCAATAGTTGCATTCGAAAATGAAGAATTAACCCGGTTTTATTCATTTTAGAAAAGTTGGTTTTAGCCTGGTTTTTGGTTTTAGACCTTAAAAACTGCTTAAACCAAAACGATCGCCATTTGGTCATTTTAAACCTGGTTGTTGGTTATAATGGTTTTAGCAGCATTCTGTAGCAGCCATCTTGGATCAAGCATGATATTTCTCGACTCCAAACTGAGGTTTTAGCAAATAAAACCTGCAGATTTTGTAGGTAGGCGACATCATTTAACATCATTCAACATCATTCTAACGATTCCACGTGAAATCAGCATATAAATAGGTAAGAGTTGCGAAAAGTAATGACTAAACCATTTGGACGGACATCAGCGAACATTGTGGCCGCTCAACTTGCACCTACATCCGTCAAAATGGTTTGTCATTATTTTTCACAAATCTAGCTAGATTCTCATGGAATATATTCGCCAAGATGGAATAGACAATTTATCAGCTAATTTTTGATTTTGATTTTGATTTTGATTTTGACTTGGTTTATCTAAAACCCTCAGCCAAGTTCAAGCTAGAATTTAGTTAAAACCAAAGTAAAACAAGGTCATCTGAAAATTGCTCGTAATTGCAGAAACTTTTCTAAAACGGCTAAAACCAGGTTGGTTTTCATTTTCGAATGCAACTATTAATGTATTGGCAATGGAGTTTATGCAGGGCCATAAGACAAGCACAATAGAATTACTTGAATTAAGAAAGACGATGAAGAGGGTCCCCTGGGGTAAAACTACCCTAAGCAGTAGCAAGTAGTTAGTTAGTTACTAGATTGGCACAATTCAATTATCTTTAAGAATGTCGACTCAGCGGCAACTTGGGCCAAACTTGGGCCAAACTTGGGCCAAACTTGGGCCAAACTTGGGCCAAACGTATGATTCTCTGTCATCCTTAATCTGACCATACCAAATCTGACACAGGTACATAGACCAAAATACCACATTTCTTACATTATCAAAAAATACAGACAAAAGCGATAGAAGGGAACGAAGAAGAAAAGACAAATTACAGGAGACCCATTAGCTCCTCTGCAGCGGAAAAGCAAAAATTACAGTGGAGGTACCCAGGGGAGGCGACTAGGAGGCTGGGCTTGGAAATTCTCTCTCTGTCTTGATTTATCCGAAAACGAATCTTATTTGTTCCAGTTTAAGTGACGCACAAGGAACTCCGCTAAGGTTACCAATAGACAG
>JH431258.1:2040-16135 GCA_000239455.1 Strigamia maritima
TATTTTTTTTTTTTTTTTTATATTCCAGTTTCTACCATTTTTCAATTTTTCTCTGCTGTTTCAATCTGATTTTTCAATGAAAAATTTCAATTTTTTTCCCATTTTCCAATTTTTCTCTGCTGTTTCAATGAATTTTTTTCAATTTCCAATATTTCTCTGCTTTTTCAATTTCTAATTTTCATTTTTTTTCTTCCATTTTCCATTTTTTTTTCAATTTCTAATTTTTATCTGCTGAAAATTTTCAATTTTTTTCCCATTTTCCAATTTGCTTTTTCAATGAAATTTTTTTTCTATTTTCCAATTTTTCTCTGCTATTTCAATTTCAATTTCCAATTTTTCTCTGCTTTTTCAATGAAAATTTTCAATTTTTTTCCCATTTTCCAAATTTGCTTTTTCAATGAAATTTTCTTTCTATTTTCTAATTTTTTTCTCTGCTGTTTCAATGAATTTTTTCTTCAATTTTCAATTTTTTTTTCCATTTTCCAATTTATCTCTGAGATTTTTTAATGAAAATTCTCAAGTTTTACCTCCAAATAGCTTTTTTCCCTTCAATTTCTTAATATATTATTCGTAAAGTAACTTGTTTTTCAATTTTTTTAGTGTCAGCAAGAGCCACAAGCAACCATTTTGAACTAAAATTTTTTTATATTTGAAATTCAAATATTAAAAAACAACATTGAACATATTTTTGAATTTGTTCTCAAATGTCACATAAAACATAAAACATAAAACATAAAACTTAATTGGGGGGTCGTAATTCAATGTTAATTTTGTTTATTTCTATGATCCACGCACTATTACTGAGTACTGACAATAGTTTATTATTGCAGGCGATTTATTCGATATGCTGCTTCCCATGTTGTCCATCTATCAAGAATATGTTCGTAATCACCATTTTTCGCTTCAAGTTTTAGCTGAATGTAAACAAAATCCTCGTTTCGTCGCTCTGCTGAAAAAACTCGAAAACAAGCCGTCATTACAATGCCGCAGTCTCGAGACATTCCTCACTTATCCCATGCATCAGGTAAACCGTTTCAGCTTTTAAGATTGTTGCTATGACAACCGTTGCTAAAGAAAAAGAAATCATCAGACTCTCGCCACCTAGCGACGTGAATTTGAACGTTTCATAATCAATTCCAGCATTTTAGTAGAGAAATCATTTGCAAATTATTACTTTCGGCAACGAGGGTTGTAAAAGACTGTCGTACTATATCATTCGAGATAACTATCATACCAACTCGACTGTAATCATAGCAACAATGAAATATGGCACCAATAACGGCGCGCAGTAAATGAGTTGGGGAAAGGGACAACAATTTTATTTTATACGATGCTAAAAAAATAAGTCATCTTCTGAAAATCCCTTTCTTTTTTCTTTCAACGTAATGTTAATTTTTGGTTGGTAATATGGGCTAACGTGTAGTTTAGGGGCACCTCTCCAATTTTGATAAAAATTACCTACTAGACGTAGTTTTATGTGCAGATTCCGAATCTACAATCCGTTCAATCAGTTTTTGTCGGAAACGCATTGAAATTCGATTTAAATTTCAATTTCCAGTTCACTTTACTAGTAAGGTGAGGTCAGCCCACCACAGGTGTTAGGCTAGGACATGAAAAAAGTGAACTGGAAACCATAAAGTACACTTTTACCGTAATATTGCACATATACCGGGTAATTCATTGCTATTTTATTATGTTGTAAAAATGAATGATGTATGGTAATAATTTACGCTTGGATTGTTTTTCTGTGTTTTCTGTTTTCTATTTTCAAGATTCCACGATATATCATCACTTTACACGAATTACTTGCACACACGCCGCATAACCACGTGGAACGTCGCAGTTTGGAAAATGCTAGGAAGAAACTCGAAGTTTTATCGAAACAAATGCACGATGAGGTAAACAAATGTGGAAAGTTGTTTGAAACCTAGACTTTCAGTTAAAAGAAAGGTAGCCAAAATGGCTGACAAACCAGTCAGTTTTACCACAATAGTAGAAGGGGACGTAGCGAAACTCCTTAGTTCGGGTGTTATACCACATTGCAGTGGCGTATCTATCTCTTTGGCTCTCTCCTTGGCCTGATTGGTGCAACAGTCAGTATTTGAAAAATCGTCCAATCAAATTTGTTACAAATTAGAGCCAAAGTGACAACAGTGCCAGTTGCACCGCAATAACATGGAGCGGATTCGTTAACCAACACGCTGTTGAGATTTCAAGTAACTAGATTATCGAGGCATATTTGTAGATTGTAGGAGTTTTGCTCTACTTCCCCTTCTACTATTACTGTCTTACTTTGAATTTCAGAATGCTTTTATTTTTACAAGAATTTACAAAAATGTTAATCTGTTAATCTTAATCTCTCAATCCTTTTAATTTGAATCTCTGCATGCTTGGTTTTGTGGGTGCTGTTCTCTCGCACTCACTCCGTGCAGCTTCCCTTTAATTCCCTCTCTTTCCATTTTTGCATTCTTTTCACAAAAGTAATCAATTCCCTTTTTATATCCTCAAAAAAATAATTCAGTCAACAGTGAAACTTTTCATTGCTTTGCCAATAAATTGGGCTAAGGTTGGTGGCTCTGTTTACTACATCACCTGAATACTATTCCTTGATTGTTTCATCAGGGAGGAAAAAAATTAAATTGCCCAATAAAGAAGAATTTCGCAGACAGATTTAATTCAGTAAAGTGCACTTTACCATTGAAGCGAGTTATTTGAAATGGCGGCAGGGCAACGGCAATCAAAGTCGTGTCGTGTCACCGTTTGTGGAATTGTCAACATCTGTTTTCTCTTTTAAAAGGTAAACAGTTTAATTTCTGCAATAGGTCTTTAAGAAACTCTGTTTGCAGCCAGATAAAGCACTCAAAATGCCGGATCAAAAGCAGTCTGGGGTCCCATGGCCCACTAACTAAAAGAGAACACAGTTAGTTCAGCTTATTATCACACGACACGAGCACTAAACCCAAATCCTGTTGGCTGTTTCGGTATTGATCGCAACGGACGAGCATGACCAGGGTTTGATGCTCTTTTTAACAAAGGACTATGCTTCCAGGCCAGTTCCAGCGTCACTGTAATCATCAACACATGGCCTGAGGGCAGTTTAAATCTGTTAGCGTCATAAAAAGATCAAGAGTGTTAATAAGCCTTCGGTTTCATTAACTTCTAAGCTTACGAAGGGTCTTATGGTTAGTTCATATTGGACGTGACGTAACGTAACTTACAAAAATGTAACGTAACTTAAGGAAAGTAACGTATGGTTTTGTTCACACTGTTTGTAGACAGTAAATGTAAACCGACCAATCATGCAATTTCTCATTCCATCTCGTTTTTCATGCGAGAAGCAGCTGTCTTGTCATTGGTTGCCGTAATTTCTTAAGTTATGTTACTTCCTACTTCAAAATCAATTTTCAAGTAACAACTTAAGTTTATGTTTATGTCTGTGTAAATCACAATGCACCCACAATGCATTGCGCAGACATCTTGCGTTACGTTATGGAGTGGTGTAAATTACCGTATTCCCTCGGAAAGAACGGCATGCTGGATAATGGCGAGTCAGACCAGGACGCCAAATAATTCGAATTTTCCGGCGTTTTGTCTATTTGATTTTTTATTGACCAGTTGTCTACTTGTCAAAAACTGGTCAGACTCGTAATTACCGGCATGCCGTTGTTTCTGAGGGAATACGGTAACCCTCAAAGCCCTGAAATTTTGGAACAACGTAGAGCCCGATTAATGGTCACAATTGTGATCATTTGGAGTCTCTACTTTGAAGCGCTTCAGTGCTATTACCATGGTTTCTCCAACCAACACTAGGTGTCACCAATTGTAATAATCAAGACATGCGGTCAAAATGTTGTTTTAAACAGTATGCAACAATTGTCTATATCAACTTAATTTAAATTGAAATTAGTTTCACACTAACTCAGTTGACCATGTGTTTCAAAGATGAAGGGTTAATGCTGTGTATGGTTATTTAGTTTATATATAGGGGGCGCAATATTCTAAAAGCGCTCTCACTAGAGTAAAATTATGCAGTGAAAACAACCAAAAACTTAAGCTGGGAATTTAAGGGGACCGTTTTTTCTTTTTACAATAACTTTTTCATTTTATGCCTGATTGCAATGCAATGAAAATGTAAATGCATATTCTTAACAGCTACTGCAAATTTCAGATTTTTTAAAAAAATTTTTTAAAAATTTGTATTCACAACTGCAGCTGGTCACAATTGTGGTATAGGATGGGGCTTTGAGGGTTAACAATTAGAATATAATCTAGGATACAGAAGCCTCGAGTGACTCGACAGAATAGTCAGTGCTGGCTGCTGAAGCTCTAAAAATTGTTAATCAGGACAATTCAACGAATCCGTGCTTGCGCTCTCGTCGATAATTTTTATGAGTTAGATTCTCAGGACAAGTAATGGTTATTATCATTATTTATTGATATTGTTCCTTGACTTAAGGTTAGCGAAACCGAAAACATCCGAAAAAATCTTTCGATCGAACGAATGATTATCGAAGGCTGTGATCTACTACTGGATGTCAATCAAGTTTACGTTAGACAAGGTTACTAATGACTATCTTTACTAAATGTTTTGTTTTCATACAAACCTTTGTCTTTGGTTTATTCTGTAGGAAGTCTTATTCAACTTCCGAGTGAAAAAAGCAAATCTTGGTTTAGTAAATCGAGCGACAAGGGGGGACCAAGACAGTGCTTCCTCTTCGCAAATCACATGTTACTCACCACTAGAACTGAGAGTGGTAGACTTCATCTTGTTTCGGTAAAGTTGGATTACTTAAGTGTCATTTCAGTCTGAGTGTGAAAAGTTATCCTTTTTTTATCCTTTTTTTATCCTTTTTTATCCTTTTTTATCCTTTTTTCTCTGTCTTCATGTAGCCAGTTGGCAAAATCTCATTGGTCGACGCCACTCTTATTGAGGAGCCAAATGAGCAAACTTTTATCGAAGATGATTCTGAAAGTTTAGGTTCACCACCTGGAGATGGCATTCTTATCCAGACGAATCAAAGCTTGGATTTCAAGTTAATAGTTGATGTAAAGAATGCACCCTCTGTGACAATCCATCTGATAGCGCCTTCCTTACAAGAAAAAGCAGCTTGGGTCAGTGACATCAGTCATGTAAGAAGAATCAAATCTATTTCTTTATTTATACTCTGCAAGTGCATTAATTGTATTTTACTTTTCATTTTCAGTGCCTGGACAATGTACATTTCAATAATCTTTTTCATGGAAATGGTAGCAACAGCTCAGTTACTATGCCAACATCTATTAGAAATGATCCGAGACTTTTCAAGGATGATGTGGACATTCGATTCAGCCGCACTTTAAACTCTTGCAAAGTACCACAGGTTAGACTAAAACGAAAACCACAACGTAAAACCACAATCATTTCAATTCTTTTCGTATATCTTATTAGATAAGATATGCCACTCCATGTCGACTTCTAGAACGCTTGACGGATCTTCGCTTTTTAAGCATTGATTTCTTAAATACTTTTCTCTTAACATATCGTGTATTTACTGATGGAGTAACTGTGTTGGAAGCATTGAAAAAAGTCTATTATAATCCCGAAGTCCATGAAAGCCCTATAATGTAAGTCGGTAAAACATCGAGCAAAAATACGTTAATAACTACCGTATTCCCTTGGAAACAACAGCATCCCAGCATCCCGGATGATTAGAATTATCCAGCATGCAGAATGATTCGGGTCCGAATCCACATTCTAATTGTCAAAAATTCATGTTTTTCACCATAAATTGTCACCAGCGATTGTCACTCAGTCGCTTTTACCGGCATGCCATTGTTTCCGATGTTTCCGAGAGAATACGGTGTAACCCTGCAAGTTATTAGCTGTAGCTTATCTGTAATTCAATTCTGCAGGAGCATGCGTAACAAACCTGCATCTGCACCTGCACATAGTGAACAGCAGCAAAATTCCATTCAAATAATTTTGCAGACAGTTAAACAAAAACAAATTCTACAGAAGAAATCCAGTAGTTTAAAAATATTTACCATAGATGAAGATTATTCTGTAGAATTTGTCAGGAACAATCAAAATAGTCAGTAGGTACTATAGTTGCCTTCTTCTAGAAGATCCATCTTCTTTCATCTTTAATCATCTTTAATCATCTTTAATCATAAGATAAATCATGTTTAGTACTTTTATATTTTATATATTGCAGAGGTATGGAGACTGGTCAAGGTGACTTGGCTCTAAGTCCTCCAGAATACGACAGTAACCGCCGTATCAGCAATTGTAGCATATCCTCACTAGATCCACGACGTGTGAGCAATTGTAGCATAACGTCGTCCGATCCTCGGCGTATTAGCACTTGTAGCGTGACATCGAACCGCGACATCGAGCCGCGTCGGGTCAGCAATTGCAGCGTAGCATCATCAGATACCAGCGACTGGGATCGGGGAGCTTCTCAACATTGGAGAATGAGTCATCGAAAATGTGAGACTCTATATTGACAAGAACGTACCGTATTCCCTCGGAAAAACCGAGTTTGACCAGATTTTGAAAATCTGACATCTGGTCATTTTTAAGGCATGCCGTAAAAATCGTGCAATTTATCCGGCACCCTGCTCGAATTTACTATTATCTGTCATGCCGTTCTTTCCGAGGGAATACGTTGTATATGTACCGTATTTTGTCGATTAAAGGCCGCGGCCTTTATTACAAATTGCGGCCGTAATTCGAGGGCGGCGCTTAATTCGTTTTGTCGCAAGTTGCGTTGCAAGTACGCAACTTTTTAAGTTGTAAAACGTGTGTTTAATCGATTTTAATGTATTTCATACGTGCAAACGTATTAAAAACGTATTAAAAACGTATTAAAAGCGTTTGAACACATGTTTTACAACTGAATAAGTTGCACACATGCAACGCAATATACGACAAAACGATTTAATTAAACTGTAAACACTTCAAATAACCGCTGCGGCCATAATTCGAGTGCGGCGTTTATTTCAAATTACAGCCGAGGGGCGCGGCCGTAATTCGAGGGCGGCCCTTAATCGACAAAATACAGTAGTAGTCATTCCATAACTACACCGTAAAACCCCGTATTTAAGCCCATGGTTAAAAATCGGCCCACTTGACTTTTTTCGATATAAGCCCACGGGTGCAAATGCGGGGTTTTACGGTAGTACTTGTTCCAATCCTTGATTAGAGACAAAGTACAGATTGTATTTCTAATGTATTTCAGTTGAAGAGACGTCTCGTCAAATCAAATTAAATCTGTCGTTGAATGAAAATGTTGATTCCAACCTGCTGGATGTGCCGAAAACATCAATCACCGGAACAATATCATCGGATACCTTGACTGGACAAGCAACAAGCACTCACACTAGTACACACACTCTTGTTGCTGATGATATAGAAAGTGAACGTGAAACTAAAACTACTGTAGAAGAAGCGGAAGCAGAAGCAGAAGCAGAAGCGAGAAGCGGAAGCGGAAGCGGAAGCTAAGCAACTTGTAACCACCGACACGTCGAGTGGAGATGAGATTGAAGCGGCAGCGAGTTCATCTTCTCCGGAAGTAGTCGGGTCACCGCCACCTCTGTCGGTCGGTGCTACTTCCAGCTACCACGCGGGTCGTCGTTCAGGTTAATCATTCATATCAATATTAAATTTATGTTTGAATAGTAAAATTGAGAATTGTGTAATTTCAGTGTGCTCAGTAACTAGTTACAAACGAGGAAGCAGCGACACATCGACGGATTCTTCCCTCATGTCTCCGAGAAGCAGTATGCAGCATTCGTCGGAGTCGCCGCAGCATTCGAGTCGCGCAGGAGTAGTAATTACATCGAATAGAGCTTCACAAAGAAGGTAACGAGTTTATCACCTACATTGTCGGATAATCTTGTTTCTTCTTCTTGTTGTTGTTGTTTTCTTATCTTTAGGAGTAGTACTTCTGGAGCGGCAATTGCGTTTGCCGCTGCCACCGCTGGTTCGAGCAATCCACCGGATTATCTCGTGTCGACGCCGCGAAGTTCACTGTCGACACAACGAAATTCGTTCGCCACTCCGCGTAGTTCAATAGCAACGCCCCGAAGTTCAATTGCGACTCCGCGAAGTTCAATAAGTTGCCGTTTCAGCATTGGTAAATTTTCTCATCTTCTTAATTCTGCAATAAAAAAGAAGAAAAATAGTTTAAGTAGTTAAAGTAGTTAAAGTAGTTAAAGTACGGTAACAACTCATATTACATTATTACATTGGTTTCGGTTTACATTCAAGTTTCGGTTGACTCGTCATGCAAAGCACTGAAGCGGGAATCAATGATGTACACTGCTGCAACTATGCGAGTTCTTAACGTTCTCCGTCATTGGATATCCAAACATTCTCAAGATTTTGAGTCGGGGTCTCAACTCAAACAGCTGACAATCGAATTTCTTGATGAACTCGTATGCAATAACAACCTGTTGCCTGTTGAACACAAAGCAGCTACACAGTTACTGCGTTTGATTACCAGAGATGATTCGAACACCACAGCCATTGACTTGGATCTCCTGCTGGCACCACCATTGGTACAGTACAATGCCAATCTAGAAATCGTATAATTGAATAAAAATAAAACTATTACTAAAACATGAATAGACTCCTTCGAAGGAAAACATGGAATCGGCATCGGCAATTGATCTAGCAGAAAACATGACATATTTGGACCATACAATATTCATTTCAATCCGCAGCGAGTGAGTATGGGGTTTGCCAACTGTTTCTGTTTCTGTTGTCACTTTGTCTTTGTCTTTGTCTTTGTCTTTGTCTTTGTTTTTGTCTTTTACAGAGAGTTTCTTAACCAGGGTTGGATGAAGATTGACAAAATGACGAGGGCGCCTAATATTACTCTAATGCATCAACGATTTAATAATGTACTTACTGGATATTAACTAAACTCTATCTAACAATTCGTTCACGAAACTCCCATTCATTAATGACCTATGCATTGTACCGAAAGTATATATTGCGGTATCTTATTTTAATCCTCTAGTTGAGCCGACTCAAAAACGCTCGGAAAATATTTGAAAAAATTATTTACATTTCGGTTATTGTATTGTTGCGCACATTTTTTAAGACAAAACAACAAAACAACAAAACAACAAAACAACAAAACGAAAAAAAGGCAAGGGTCAAGGAAGGTGTGGACTCGGTTTTGCCTCGCTGCTTACTTGGTGGTGTTTTTTTGATCTGAACACCTTGGCGGGTCCTGCAGCTGGGCTGTCTTTGGGATGATCAAAATATCTTTCGATACAATGCAAAAAAGTTCACTTTTCAGTTTCGCGCACGAATTGTTGGATCGAGGTTAATCGATGTATTGTTGCAATTTCTATTTTCCTACTTACAGATGAGCAAACTCGTAGTTTCAAGAATTATCGACGAGCCTGACTTAGCCAAACGAGTGGTGATTATTGAGAAATGGATTAATGTAGCCGACATTTGTCGATGCATGCACAACTTCAACGGAGTTTTGCAGATCTGTTCTGCATTAGCAAACGCAGCTGTTTTCAGGCTGAAAAAAACGTGGGAAAAAGTATCAAAAACAGTAAGTTACAAATCCTCAGCTAATATATCGTAGGATCAATAACTACTAACCTAACCACAGTCACGGCAGATAAATCAGAAGCTTCAAACGTTATCATCTGCTGAAGGTAGATTTCGGAATCTTCGCGAGGCCTTACACAGGTGAGAAAAACAAAAAAAAAATTGAATCAATTATCATTATTTTCCTTAAACCTTACCATAGGAGTGATCCTCCTTGTATACCTTATTTGGGTACATACTTGGGTGACTTAATCTTCATTGAGGAAGGGACACCAAATTATACAGATGATGGTCTGCTCAATTTCTCAAAGATGAGAATGGTCGGTCATTTATTTCTTTATTCTTGCCAATTGTCATTTTTCTCTATTTCGCGTAGATTGCTCATGTAATTCGAGAGATTCGTCATTTACAACAAACACCGTACAAAATCGATACGAAACCCGAGGTAAGGGAATTTAATTTTTTTTTTTTTTTTATTTATTTTCCGTTTTTTTTTTTTTTTCAATAAACGCATTTTTTCAGGTGATTAAATTCTTACTCGATCAAAATTTGATCATACGTGCCGAGGACGTACTGTACGAAAAGTCCTTGCATTTAGAACCACGTCAAACGAGACTCGGATCAATTTCTTCTGGATCATCATAAACGTATCAATCAGTCTTCACTATGGTGTCTTTACTTGTCTTCTCTTTCTCGATCCTTTTAACACATCTCTACCGATGTAATCATTATTATTACATTTCATTGTAGAAAGCAGTTTAGTTTCATTTGTCTCCTTTGACCGTTATCTTTTGAGCCAACAACAAGTGGTCCCATTTTTTGGCCCATTCATTCCAATCATTATAAAACCAAAAAAAAAAAAAAAAAAAAAAAAAAAAATAAAAACAAAGAAGAAAACACATATTGGTTTGCAATGGGATGATATTTGAGGAGGAGTTTCTAATTGTAAATCATATTTAGTTAGAAAAACTAGATAATTTACACTTTCCTCGATGTAATTTATTCACCAGATATCCCAACTAAATCCAGTGCTTAATAAACAACCTACCCTTTCTGTTATCAACAATATCAATGCACCTAAACTCTATCTAACAGTTTGTGCACGAAACTCCCATTGGTTAATGGCCTATACATTGTACCGAAAGTATATATTGTGGAATCTTATTTTAATCCTCTAGTTGATCCGAGTTGAAAAATTAAATTATTAACAAACGAAAACGCTGGTAAAATATTTGAAAAAATTCTTTACATTTGGGTTTCTGTATCGTTGCGCACATTTTTTGGCTACGAAACGATGATTTTTCGACTCGGCTCGACTAGAGGATTAAAATAAGATACCGCAATGCAAAAAAAAAATTCATTTCCCAGTTCCGTGCACAAATTGTTGGACAATATATTGAAATTTGTTTGAAAAATCCTTTTTATTACGCGTGACTAAAAAGATTTGACAATTAGAAACTCCTTACAGTCGAAGGTTCAGGTCGTGTTGAGATTTACTCGTCCCTTATTAGAACTGTGTAGACATCTCCAAGCTTGCCAAGTGCCTAGAAAACTAGTCAGATTCTTATTAATAACTTTTGTCATTGTTTGACATAAGCTTGACAATCCAGTTTGCCGTTTCGTGTACACAGTTCTAACCGCAGAAATTAAAGGACGAGGCTTTTAGTTTGCAATTCCAAGTGTTTTAGACACTTGGGTAATAAAATCAAAAATGTTGGCATTCGGAAAGCTTTTCCAAGCAAACAACTCAGGGTGATAATTACTAATTATTAGAGAAAAACAAAACTCCGATTATTTCCACTGCCTCCTCCCTCCGCCTCATTAACCCCCCTTCGTTACTCAATTTTACAAAATGGCAATTTACGTGTTATTTCCCACAACTATTGTCTTATGGTAAAACTTTTCTCCTTTTGTGATGGCAGCTTCAGACGAAGAAACAATAATGTTGAATTCTCTCAAATGTATTTTAAATATTGCAAATAAAATTTATTCAATGGACCCCGTCTACACCTCGTCCTCGATTTCACCGCTGGTCCAAACGTTCGCGAGTTTATTCGATATCTCGTCGTCGTAATCCATCACTTCCACTTCCCGCAAACCGTAGATGGAATAATCACAATTTTCATTTTCCTCATCGTTTTCAAATATCTGCGGTAATCCAAACGCCTCGTCAATATTTTCCTTCGGATAATCCCTCAAAGCGGCGCCCAAATCACTAGCATCCATATGTTCCCGTTTGTGAAATTTGCCTAATTTGCGCGCTCCTACACATTTCGCTCCCATTTCATCCGCCCATTCGTCGATATTGTGATCTATCCCGTTCTCCATGCCCGGTCCGACCCGCCACTCGCTTTCCGTTCCGTTCTGCACGCCGAGACGCACATTTTGAGCGTACATCTGTCCCGATGCTGATAATTGTAAAACCGTGGCCGATGATAACGAGTCGTTTGGAAATAAATCGATTCCGATGAGGGGCGCCGAGACTAGACTCGCGACGGGATGAGTTTCTCCTCGAGGTAAGAAATGAAGCAAATCGTTAGGACGCGAAAGATGCATCGTGGGACATCTCGTGTAAATCGACGACTGTTTTCGTTCGACGTGCATCAACGCCACGTCTTGGTTCTTCGTGCTCCCAGCTAGAATTATCACTTCGCGGTCGTCAAACAGCGGTTTAATGCTCGTCATTTCGGGTGCATGTTGCAAGAGATGCGACCATTTCATCGTGTATTTGTCGGGGTATCGTTGGTCCAGTAACAGCACGCTGGTCGTCGTGGTTATCACTATAATGTCGTCGTTGCCCACGAATGGCGCCGTTGAGCAGATGGTGTCGTGTGGCGGGAGAGTCACGTCTGGAAGGGACAACAAAGGAAAGGATCGCACGCACGATGCGCGTGTATCCGTGAGTCGTATTTGTTTCGGCGATGCAGAGATGATTGAGCGCGGGTGCGCGCCGAAATGAACGCTGATTGGAGGTTTGTGGTGGTTCATCAAGGGTTTGCTAATGTCCACAGCGACGTTTACGTCGAGTTTTTTCGTCTGGATGGCGCCGTTTTCCGTTAGGTAAATAAATTCACCCGCAATGTAGGGGCTCGGAGCGACGTCGATGATGAGGTTGAAGTTGTCGTTTGTTGTTAAAGTGTCGATGTTCTCTAGTTTGCATTTTTCGTTGATTTTGTAGAGGTAACATTTTTTTCGTTGACGTAGAGCGCCTAAAACTGATTAATTAATGGTAAGAAATGGTAAATTGAATTAAAATTGTATTAAATTTCACTTGAATTTTGCACTTTTGTTGTTGTAATTTGCAAAATGGGACCGTTTTCGCTTTCAAATGTCTTCATACATTTCGATTTCAAGTTGTGCACCTGTGTTTCGTTATTCCAGTCACCGTCCAATCGTAATTTTCCTGTAAAAAAAAAAAAATTATAAAATCAATTTTATTTTTCTATTTATTATATCTTACTCAATTTATTGAAGTTTTCTCCTCCCGAAAACAGGACGTAATATTTCCCTTCGACATCTACTGTGGTTAAAGCGCTTCGATGATGTTGCCAAAAACTTTCTTTATCGGGTGTGTTTAGAAGAGCTTTTTTATATCGTTTTAAAAACGATGGTAAATCATCATCGGGTACGTAAACCGGGTCGGTGAACATCAAATCTATCACAGCCGCCTAAATAAAAATAAAAAAATTACTTAAAACATCTTCAACGTCAAAATTTTAAATAAATGACACTTTCTTACGTGATCTTTATATCGTTTCGCCGCTTGAAACTTCCGTAGTTCGTGCCGTATTGACGCTAAACGCGCTTTTTCGCTTTTTGTCAAATTTAAATTCGCAAAAAAATATTTGGAAACTGAAAAATAAATTTTATTAAATGGGAATATTTGTTGTTTTTTTTGTTCATTGAAATATACTTGTCTCGGGTGATACGCATGGCATCGATGGAGTAACCGAATGAAAACACATTTGTCTGTAGGATTTCGCGAATGAAACTGTCAACTGAGAATTCTGAACGTTAGTATTTTTAATCACATCAATTCCCATCATCCCATGATCGAAGCGGCATTCTTTTACGATTTCAGAACAAGATTTATAATCGTATGTTAAATCGTCCCAAGCAGGAACACAATATTCAGCCTCCTCCGCCATCGAATTTGTGTCGGTCTGTTAATAACCGATACAGCGACATCTAATGCCAAGTGATGGAAGTTGTTTTAATTAATGCAAAAGAAAAACCCAAAAATAATTTTAATAATGGCACAAACAGTTCAATTTTGTAGAATTTGAAATTCTCTCGATTTCTCTGTAGCATAAGATATGAAATTTAGCGAGAGGTTAGTTGATGCGGTTCCCATGAAACAGCCATTTTGGAATGTGTGGGTTAAAGGAATGTAGAAAACGTGGGAACCAGGAACCTCATTGGCTGGGAATTTTCTCACATTCTTTTTCGTGCATGTGCATCGTTCATCACTCATCCATTCCCCAAATATCAAAGTTGAAAGAATACACAAAAACAAAAAAAAAAAAAAATAATATTTTT
>JH431259.1:4097-17201 GCA_000239455.1 Strigamia maritima
AAAAAATAAAAAAAAAAAAAAATTAGATGGTTTCGAACCGCCAATTAATGTGATTTTCTCGTGTAATCGAAGGGTTGAGTTGGCAAAATCGCAACAAAAATGCAAGGCAGATATATCTGCACATTCCTTCCCGAGAAAGTTTGGGGGGATCGTAAAAATTTTATTGCCCTTCTTCGCCCGTTCGAGGGTCACGAGCACACGGCGCGAGTGGAAGTGGGCCAAATGTGAGAGAAAGTAGAGGAAAGTGAGCTCCGAAGTGTTTGTGAGCTCAAAGGACGTCATAATTGCACTGGCAGTATTACGACCTCTTTTTATGTGTCGCATTAAAAGCGAGAACAAGGCGAATCGGCGATTGCTGCTGCCCTCCCGGCACGCGCGGCTGCACGGCGCGGCCCGCGCTCTACTTTGTCCCGCCGCACGAGTCGTCTCACGTCCCGCTGTAAATTTCCAAAGGTGGGGGCAGCCGAATCGTAAAGTGGCAATGGTCACCATCAAATATTTGTTATTGCAACGCGTTTGCTACAAATGTTATGTTGTAATTCAATAAACAATTGCGATATATGGATTTGTTTTTTTTTTTATTATTTTTCTTTCTATTAGAAAATGTAATTGTTATTGTAATCAGTAGGTAACCTTGAGTTTTCTATAGTCTCATTTCAACTTTTTCCTGTGTAATAAATCTTTTTTCAAGTATATCTATATCATTACTCAATTTCGGTGTATTTATATATTTACTTCCTTTAAAAAGTACCGCAATGAATGCTTTGGTGTCGAGTTTAATGCTAAACGAAAGCTCGGACACCCATGGCGTAGCAACGGCATAGCATTCAAGTAAATGCCAAGGTAGGCAATAAGTAACCGAGGAATTTTTGAGCCTAAAAAATGTAATTGGAGTCAAAAAAAATATATTTTGAACATAAAAACTGCTAATTGTTTAAGCTTGAAAACTGCTGTATGTATAAAAACTGCTGGTTAAAGCACAAAAACTGCAATTTCAAGCCTAAAAATTCAATTTCAAGCCTAAAAACTGCAATTTCAAGCCTAAAAACTGCAATTTCAAGCCTAAAAACTGCAATTTCAAGCCTAAAAACTGCAATTTCAAGCCTAAAAAACTGCAATTTAAAAGCCTAAAAGCTGCAATTTCAAGCCTAAAAGCCTAAAAGCTGCAATTTCAAGCCTAAAAGCCTAAAAGCTGCAATTTCAAGCCTAAAAACTGCAATTTCAAGCCTAAAAACTGCAACTTCCAAGCCTAAAAACTGCAACTTCAAGCCTAAAACCTGCAATTTCAAGCCTAAAACCTGCAATTTCAAGCCTAAATACCGCAACTTCAAGCACATACTGCAATTTTAGACTAAAAAAATTGCAGTTTTTTTTTGGTTAATAAAAATTGCAGTATTTAAAATACTGCAATTTTTTGCCAGGAAGTTTACCAAAAACCTAGCTATCCCTCTATGGTTTCTGTTTATAAAATTGATTTCTGATTGTGCCTCTACGAAGCATTATGTATAACCTGACTTTGTTATAGGTCATCCAGACAAATTCCAATTTGTGCAATTTCCAAGTGCTGCCTCATTAGATCCTTAAAACTATATCTACACAACAAAAGAAAAACTTTTGTTTTTTTTAAAAAAAAAAAAAAAAAACAACACTCCATTCATCACATAATTGAATCCAATAAAAAGATGCCATAAATCAATAGCTAACGAGGAAAATACATTGAAAAATAGCAACTAGTTTCCAGCACTTTTCAACAACTTTTCCTTCAAATTCGCCCTGACATAAATAAAAATTACTTCAATATACCTTTAAAAATTCCCAGAAAAAAACTTATCAAACCTTTTAAACCCTCGCTCACATAACCCATTCTTTATTTTCATCCGGTGTCTATAACTTTTATATCCGTCCACTCGATGGGAGAAATTCCTTTGACCCCCTGCACACCTAAAACCCATAAAATGCAGAGCCAATGCCAAACCCGACTTATCTCCTTCCTACATGTTCAATTATTCCATCACCTTTTCCACGTGTGTAAACCAACTCACAAGTTCGCCTCTCTTTCGAAAATAGATAAACGGAAGCTGATAGGACACTTTTCAAAGCCCCACAAACATTAAAACATACCCTCAAGACACAGATAGGCCTATCTGCATGGCAATGCCAAGTGTAAATGCGCCGCCTCGTCTCGTTTCGTCTCGTCTCGTCTCGTCTCGTCGAGAAAGAGAAACAAAATCAAAGCATAAAAAACAAATCAAAATTGAGAATTTCATCAAGTGATGGAGTTAAGGGTAGAATTTCAATGAGTGCAACTTGCATCACTCGAATCACATTCAAAATGGTGAACGTGACTTGAAAGAAATATGCAGAAATTAAATAAATGTAGGGCACCAGCAATTTCTTGGCCAAGGTTTTAATTGGAGTGAATTGGATTGGATGGAGAATGATGTGTATTGGAGTAGGCTAGGTGTAATCGAAGCTGGATCTAATGGGTTGAGGATGCTAATAAAGACAAACCCCTGGGAATAAATTAGAAATAAAAAGAAAAGTTTACAAAATCGTCAAGATTAGATTGTTGGTATATCGTGGACATACGAAAGCGAGAAATTCGAATTTGCGTAAAAACTAGTTTCTCGACTGCAGAAACGACCTGAATGCTTTTACTCTAAACTTTGGTATAGCGTTCTGACATCGTTTGGTTATACCGACGGCTTTTCGGCAAATCACACGATGTACCCGAAAAATTCTTTACGTATTCCAAACTATTTGCCAATATCCTTTGGATAAATCAATGGTTGATACCTATTGAAAATCTCCGAATTCTCAAAGAATCTTCTCGACTATCGATATAGAGATCACCGACAATTTCATCATTGACAAATTTATTTTATTATTTCCTTTAATTATAATGACCAATATAAAAAGCTTAAACAGAATAGGAAGTTATTTGTAAATACCCCTAATAAATTTTTATGGATCCTTAACTCAACATTCGGCCTTGTACGAATCCGCGTGTGCTCTAAAAAAATTACGTAATGTCACGGTCTCGACTTTCACTTCACTTTGCATCACGGTAGGCCAACGGACCCCTTACGGTGGAATCCATTACCAAGTTCCATTTAGGAGCTGGTTCTACTTTACTTGATTTTGCTTTTCGCTTTGGTTCATGGCCAAACTCTTAAAGAACTTTTATTCACACTGGCGAATGCTCCATCCAAGCACGTATTTGATGTCCCAACACCACAGGGTTTAAAGGGTTAATTGTATCCAAATGATACAACATCAAATCATTTGTTTCAAAGACAAATATCTCATTGCTGAATCTAATTGGCCTAAATTCCAAACCCTTTAACAGCAGTGTCCTATTTACATAAGACAATAAACAATGTCCGTTGATATTAAGAATAATAAAAAACAAAATTGAAAAAAGGTAAAAAGGTAAAAGCTTACACTGCATCCCCATTCGATTTCCATGAATATTTAAAATCGAAAACAGGCAAAATATAAAGTAAGAAACATTAAATATTCCATTTCATGCTTACTAAGTAGATAATAAGATAAATACATTTTTAAAAAACAAACAAAGTGAATTTGAAAAAAGAGAGAGCTCCAAACTGCCAGCCACATGCAAACACGATCCAACAAGAAACCCAACATGCAGCCCCCTTAAACCCTTTAAGCCCGCAGAGATTTCCTTTGTCACCGGCTGCAGGTCGCTTTAGAAAGAGGAGAAACTAGAAAAGCAAATGTCCGTGACAGGCATACATGTCGATGTACTCAATCAAGCATAAATGAAGAAAAAATTAATAGAATTAATAGAATAAAAGAAATAAAAAATACTCGTTTCAATCACTCCCAGCCTGCAGAGAGACGCTCCAGAGGAGCATGATTTATATGGTTGCCCTACCGGCTGCCACTTGCAATGTGCTTTACTTAACATAGAACAAATACCCGCAGTAGAAGGCCGGACTGGGAAAATATACACACACTGGTTCAAGGCTACAAAAATGAAGCTCTTTAGTCCAAGCATAAAGATTTACTCATCACTGAGGAAGCCGAGATTAGTCAGTTTACGATTTCTCGTACGAGATTTATTTCAATAGACAGTTTGCGATTTCTCGTACGAGACCGAAAACGAGATTTAAAAAAACGAAATTTTTAAAAAAATCTCGTTTTTTAAAATCTCGTTAATCAAATGTCGTATCGGTGTTTGCGGTTGGTCACGAAACACATTACATACGACATTTAAATCGGCAGCAGCAATTTTTAGGAAAACAAGACAGCTTACCCAAATTAAGCATAAGTATTGGGCTTGTGGTTTGTGCGAGGTGTTTGACTGATTAAAAAACTAACCCGAGATAGTGTAATCGACACATCTTTGCCAAAATTACAGCCGAAGCGGAGGGAAAATGGCGGCAGAATTTCACGACAATTGTTGCGATTGTAGGCAGTGCGCATGTGCAAGTGAAGTCGTATACGCGACAATTTGAAACGAGATTTTTCAAAAATCTCGTCCGAGAGTGTTGGAACGAAAAATGAAATCCCGAGATTTTTAATAAAATCTCGTAATAATACAAGTCTCGTAATAATAAAAATTTCGTACGAGAAATCGCAAACTGTCTATTACAAGAATGGCAAAAAACGAGATATTGTTAAAAATTTCGTCCCTTTGATTTAATGGTTTGACGAGATTTTTGAAAAATATCGTTACGTATTGTCGTTAATTTTTTGTCTCGTACAAGAAATCGCAAACTGTCTATTAACTTGTAATCTTGACTGACAACATTTTTTTGTCAATGAGGTTTTTCTTCTGATTATGTGACGACTATCTTGAGGAATTACATTCCAGTGTTGAAATTCATTCCCTGGTTTTTATTTATGAGCTTAAAGACATTTAATCCATGATTAAACACGGTTGATTCAGATTCAAGTAAATCCTTCGATTGTTGTCAAATTAGATCTATCCATGCACGTCCAATTGTAAAGCTGTTTTGTGTCTTGAATCTTGATGACCAATTCAAACTTGACTCAGTATATTCCAGATGGTCCAAACTTCAAAAACTCAATGAATCTGAAGCAATTCATTGCTACAATATAAGAAATGCTCAGTTTGAATTTAGTATCAAGATTGCAGATTCCAGATTCCAGACACAGACTCTTGGACTGGGTGCTGTCAAGCTGGAGAAAAAAGCATTGAGAAGGTAAATGTAAAGTGCATTCAACATTGAAGAGCTAAGACACTTATCGTCTTAACTTAAGGAAAGTCACTTCTACCGTCTCTTTAAGTTTTGTACATTTGCCATTGAAGCCCTCAAGAAGTCACTTAAAGACGATAAGTAAAACACTACGCAGTTTTGAAAGCATCTTCTAATGATTTTCATATTAATTATATCTTAACTATGAACACCATTAATGGTCTTTGTATATGTCCATTAATTTTCAATACACAGAATCTTCTTAGGAACATAGAAGACTGCAAATCTTGAGCTTAAATTTTTTACTTCTAAATGAAATAATTACTGTTTAATAATTTGTATCTTTCTCCCACTTTTGTGGAAATTAAGGAAATATGAAACTTTGTTTCCATGACACTGGAGAGTTATACAGATCAGTTGGCAGAAATTATCCAATGTAGAAGTAAAAAAATTTACCTTAAGATTCCATGAACGGGGTATACATATGTATGGAGAACTGGTTGTATCCGGACTACTTCTTTAACAATTGATCTCACAACTGAAGCCATCAGAAGTCTGTGACAGTATATCAGAACAAAGCTGACAAGTTAATCATGCGGTAACAGAATCATGAAGAAAAAATTCTTGTTTGAGCATAGAATCAAGCCGGTATTTGTTTTCCGGTTCTGATTATCAAAGCCTAAAACATTGTTCTTCAAGTGTTGCAATTGAAAAGTTTGTTCAGTCTCTTTAAATATTACAACTCCGAAGAATTGTGAGTACTAAGCTAAAAGAATAAAAAAAAGAAAAAAAAAAAAAACAACTTTTTCACATATTGCTTAGCAAATAGAAAAAAATTAAATGTCAAACAAATCCCAAGTCGACAACTTTAACCACATTGGAAATTTATTTGCCTTTCAAAAACTTAAAATCAACTTCAATCTTACCATACAGAAACTTTTAAATGCAATTAACTACCATAAATAAATAAAACAGTATAAACAACATTTTCCTCTTACGTATTACTTTTTTTCAGCAAAATCTATAATTTTGAACCTTAAAAATACTATTCTACATCTATTATACATACAACTCCTTGCCAAAAAAATGGAACAGGTACTTTTTTTAAAGTCAGAAAAATAAATTAATTTTTAATTTTCTCTTCAACAGTTCTCGAGATATTGTCGAAATTGCAGAAATTTTTTTCTCAGTAACTACTAATCAATCTTCAAAACTTTTACACGAAATGATAGCTCTACCATTCCTATAAATCCTCTTAAAACCATTTGTCTGTCAGTATTACAGCTTTTAAGAAATTTCCATTTTTCTGACTTTAAAAAAAGTACCTGTTCCATTTTTTTTGCCAAGGAGGTGTATATATAAACGCATTCATACACAACTTTAATGTAACTCAATTCCCCTGCCTTCCTACTTCCATGCATAAATTCATTTTTTTTACTCCTCTATACACATGGTTTGAGGTCATTAACTCTTTCCTCTTCAACCAGTAATTAGAAGACTTCCTCTTTGAGGAATCAACTTAAGGTGATTCCAGAAAGCACTCTACTTTGCAGACCCCACTTATTGGTCAATGTAAATATTTTTTTTTTTTAAATATTTAATTAACCTTTTTTCCCTTTACTGAGCCTCTTCCTGTGTTGTCCAGTACATGCAATATGAATAGCCAGATGGGAAAAAACAACAGCTGATGTAAGTCATTGACCTGCAACCCAGGAAAGAGTTCTCAAGAGGATGGACATTTCGAGGTGCAGGTGGGTAAGTGATTAAGCTTCAACATCATTATTTTAATTACACATTTTGTCGTCATCAATTTGGATGGAAAAATGGTTGGGTGCATGAATTAAAAGAGGATTATTTCTCACAAAATGTTTGTTTATCACACAATATATCAAAATATAACTGACCATAAAAGCAACTCGCGCCTGTCATATCCTTCCCTTCTAGGTAAAACCTAATCTTATAATACCATCCATAAATTATAAACGCACGCAGCAATGGCATTTTGTTTGTCAATTTTCAATTCCAGAAAATAGACAAAAATTTGAATAAATTAAATCAAATTAGCAAAAAAACACACAAACAACCTTCGTCCACGATGTTATTATTATTTCTTACCACAAGAATAATGATTTAGAAAAAAAACCGGAAATGTTGTGAGTAATTTCTACAATATTTGTTTTTCTTTCTCTTTCTATGACGCAAATCGCAATTAGACTTAGTACTTTATCCAACGAGTGCGATGAGATGTGCATGAGTCATGCGATCAGTCGTCATAGCAACCGCATCGCCCGCTGCTTCGTATACTGTTCATCTCCGAAAGAGCAGATGGAGCGATGAATCAAAGGGCAGAATCAACACGTTTTAAAAAAAAGCGAAAAATTAAAGACGACGTCACAAGATTTTCGTATATACTATTTAAAAGGTTTACAACATCACAGTTTTTATTGGTCCATTGGATCAAGCTTCGTTTAAAACCCTTAAATAATTTTTCAGAGATTTTTTGAAAAATATTTTCGGATTTAAGCTTAAAGGTGAGAGATACCGTATTCCCTCGGAAGAACGGAATGCGGGAAAAACCGAGTTTGACCAGATTTCGAAAACCGGACATCTGGTCATTTTTACGGCATGCCGGAAAAATCGAATCAGCGCCAAAACGTACATATGACGGAACGAGTCACGTTACACATTGAATTGATACACGTTGAGATACTAATAGTTTGTCTTTTTACTTGGTGGTTCCATTTTTATGTCGGTATGATTAGCTTAAATATAATGCGCGTATGTATACGCATATGTATACGCAACTATTTTGGACTATTTTGTACTTGAATTATCCGGCATCCTGGTCAGATTCACCATTATCGAGGTAACACGGTAAAAGTAAGACCAAATCGAGAATTTGTGCGATTGTTACCAGTTGTGATGTATATTCCATTCATTTAACATGAGGAATACTAGCTGTGACGTCAGACACAGCGTCCTGCTAGCAGCGGCCAACAATGTCTCTCACCAAGCTCAAATGAGTTGTTCAGGATACAAAATGGTTTTTTTACTCTCAGACGCCTAACATTTTGGGTCAACACAAAGACCTATTAGTGGTGTCAATTGACAAGTTTTATATACTCTGAGTTGAAGTGCTTTAGTGCTGTTACCATGGTTTCCATGGTTTTACCAACTGACGCTGGGTGTCACCGATTGTAAAAATCAAGACACTCAGGTCAAAATGTGATCATTTGAACAGCATGCAAGGTGTTTAATCATTTATTTATAATAATTGCGTATATTAACTTAATTTTAATTCCAATTAGTGCAATTCATTGCAATTGATATGAAATGTGAACTGAACATGTGCCAACTGCTTTGTTTATTCTCTACTTTGCATATAGGTGGCATTGCATTTTAAAAGCGCTCTCACTAAAGAGAAAAAATGCAGTGAAAACAGCAAACATTTTAAGCTGAGATTTGAAGGGGCTCATATTTTCTCTTTACAATAACTTTTTTTTTATAAGTCTGAAAATTACCAAACAAATTGAGTGTGTGTAAAATTTCAGATTTTTTGAAAAATTTTTTGAAAAAAATTAGGGACAATTGACATAGGCAATAGTTCTGAATACAAATTTTTTTCAAAAAATTTGTGTTCAGAACTATTGCCTGTGTCAATTGTCCCTTAGGATAGGCTTCTGAGAGATAAAGGTGTTCCGATAACTTTAAAAATAAATAAAAATTATTTCAGCCATTTTAAGAAACGGCAAACATTATTCAGTCATAATATTTTTGATGTCGTAAACCCTTTTAAATATTTCTTTTTGATTGATTTCCAACCTGTTGGCGCATGATTGATGATGACATAACCAAGTGGATTCGTTGAGGAAAGCCACTCGAGCACGAACTGGATTTACGTCAGACAGAGCGGATATTTACACGCGTGTAGGAAGTAAATAAGCAAATCGGAGAAGAAATCTGACCACATTGCACTACATCGCATCACGTGGTGCGAGTGATGAAGAAGAACAACTTGTTTTCTTTCTTTCTTCCAGCACTGCCTACTTTGTTTATGTTGCAGAAGCGCTCAAAGGGTTAATGACCCCTGATTCGGATCCCATTCATTTCAGTTCCTGGCGAATATTCTAGGGGGACGAGTTTCCGCCTACTTTTACGCGTTTGTTTATTTATCGATACTAAAAGAGCACTTTTCACTCCATCGAAGATCGAAAAAGAAAAATTTAATTCTCAGAGATAGAATCAAAATAGTTTATTTATTTATTTATTTATTTATTTATTTATTTATTTATTTATTCATTTATTTATTCCAAAGTAAATAGAGAAGAAATATGTTGCAGGAAAAGATTTGCAAAGTGCTGCCAATGTTTATTGGAGAAATTGCATTTAAAATCCTTTCACTTGAAAAGTTTGCCAATAGTTGTCACTAGCAAAGTCGGAAAATTCACTTTTGACTTCAATATTGAATCAACTTTTACTGACTCGCCAATCCCCTGACTAATCATATGACGACATAAAGTGAGCAAACGATGCCATTTCCTACCGAGCTCCTTCTGTGCAAAATCGCACTGTGCAAGTTTACGCCTGCCCTGTTGCTAATTGCGGTATCTGGGGCCGTTTGCAAGTGCGGGCGGCCATTTCGTCCGCAATTAAGTGGAAATGTGAGTTAAACACCTTAAGCCTTTGAGTATGGCCAGAGCCCAGCAGAGCAAGGACGCTCCTGAAGGCGATTCGTTCGTTATTCCAATTTAAGGTCATTCCATATAGCTACTTTACACTCGCACACAAATTGGCCACCAGTTACGACTCCATAAAATTCTCTTTGCTGCCTCCAAAGGTCACTTCAAAGATACCTAATCTGATCCAACAGAAGACCTAAATTCATCTTTAACACTCGATATCTTGATATCAAAGTAGCTGCTTGCGTTGGTAAACTCCATTCTCTCTCTCCCGCCTTATGGTTAGTTCACATTGGTGTTCACGCCACTCCGTAACGTAAGGCGAGATAGTTGCGCAATGCATTGTGGGTTTAAAATCACAGACGTAAACCTAAGTTCCTACTTCAAAATTGATTTTCAAGTAGGAAGTAACATAACTTAAAAAATTACAGCAATCAATGAGAAGACAGAGGCTTCTCGCATGAAAAACCAGATGGAATGAGAAATTCCGTGATTGGCCGGTTTACATTTACATTTACCGTCTACAAATAGTGTGAACAAAATCATGTTACTTTCTTTAAGTCACGTTAAATTTTTCGAAGTTACTTTACATTCAATAGAGGATTTGCGCACTTGAAATTTAAACAAACGTATCAACGTATCAACGTATCAACGTATGTTTCATGCGTAGATACGTTGAAACGTGATTGTTAAAACGTACAGATCAACATAAGAATTGAATTTTTACGTTGGTCCATACGTCCATCGCCTGAACGTATGTACGTATGAACGTATTGTTATGCGCATGCGCATAACAAAGCAACCGGCCCGCTTCCGTTTTTGCAAGCCGCTATTTGCAAAAATGACGGGCCAAGCACGGGGTAGAGGCCGAGGACGCAGTATTAGGAGCCGAGGACGTAAAAATAACGAACCATCCCCGCTACCAGCACCAACACACCACCACCATTGACTGCAACAGGTATTTGAATTTGGTCCGAGTGACACCAGCATTAGATCAATTGACACCACGTTGTTACGTGATTTTTTTGTTTGCGCAAACACTCATCACGTATCAACGTAAACGTATGTACGCATGTTTGTACAAACGTAGAACTTTTTATTTATACGTTTGTACGTTCATGCGTACATACGTTTTTGTGATCAGCGCAAATCCTCTAAAGTGAACTAACCATTATAATGGTACACGATCCTTTTTTTCGGAACCTTTACATCCACTTTGAACGGAAAATCATCTTTTACAGCAGAATGAAAGAAAGAGTGGCCTTAACTCAGTCCAAAATTGGGTCATACAGCAAAAATGTGCACATTTGTATGCAATAGCCACCTCTGGCCTGCCATAGTCCGATCCCAAGCGTCTTTTATCATGTCAACCAAAACTATTGCACAACCGTTTTCCCATGTCCAATCCATTTATTTATTTACTTAACTTAAATCTTGCATACAAAAAATGTCTAAAAGTAGGTTCACACTGCAGTTCGCACTAGACTTAGCGCAACGTAACGCAAGAATAAAAGTAGCTGGTGATTGGTTGGACGCAGACATTTGTCTTGCATTGCTGCACTAAATCAAACTCGTCTCGTTTTACTTCGAGTTGCGATGGCAACTTTGAAACTTGATGTTTTTCTCCATTTGCAATTCTATATTTAGTCATTATCTTTGTCTACTCAGGAAATGAAATCCCACGCGTTTTTTTCCCTTAGCTTAACCATCTGCTTGTTTCTGCATCTCCTCTTCAGCACCACAACCACCTGGCGTTGAATATAAAAAAAATCTACAACGCTCTCCACGTATTGTATACAGCATTCAGTCATTTTTCTTTTTAATATCAAACAAGAGGCAATCTATCTTGCCAGAGAGATCAATAAACTAATATGTAAAACCACAAGTACTTCGGTAAAACCCATGCTTCAGTCGCATTTCCCATTCTAATGAGTAGTAAAACATTTATATTTCTGCATTTTTATGTGTTGAGAGTGTGTTAGCTACTGTTAACACACATTTTAGGAATCCCTCACCACTTAGGACCGGTTTTAAGGCCTTAGAAAGACATAAAAACAGGAAATATCATCAAAAAATGTGAGATAATAATACACCTGCATAAAAAAACCCACTAAATCTCATTATATCTCGTCAAATCTCGTGTTATCAAGCGGACCCATTCGCAAAAATGAAAATAATGAGAATTTCATGTACGCCTAAACTCTATTTAACAATTCGTGCACGAAACTCCCATTGGTTAATGGCCTATGCATTGTACTCAAAGTATATATTGTGATATCTACCTATACTCTGTTTATCATTTCGTGCGCGAAACTCCCATTGGTTAATAACCTATATTGTATCGAAAGTATATATTGTGGCATATCTTATTTCTTATTTTAATCCTTTAGTTGAGCCGAGTCGAAAAATCATTGTTTTGTAGTCCAAAAATGTGCATGCCATTGTTAACTAATGAAAATGCTCGTAAAATATTTTTAAAAAATTCTTTACATTTCGGTTTTTGTATTGTTGCGCACATTTTTTGGCTATGAAACAATGATTTTTTGACTCGTATCGACTAGAGGATTAAAATAAGATGCCACAATATATACTTTCAGTACAATATAGGTCATTAACCAATGGGAGTTTCGCGCACGAAATAATAAATAGAGTTTAGTTGAGCTTGGTCGAAAAATCATTGTTTCGTAGTCCAAAAATGTGCGTGCCATTGTTAACAAACGAAAATTTAAAAAAATTCTTTACATTTGGGTTTTGTATTGTTGCGCACATTTTTTAGCTACGAAACGATGATTTTTCGACTCAGCTCGACTAGAGGATTAAAATAAGATACCACAATATATACTTTCGGTACAATGCAAAAAAATGTCCATTCCTATAGATTCCATTGAAATTCTTTGTTCGTAAGTCCTCTTTGGGTGTTTAGTAGCTCATTGAACACTTATTATAAGTTTTATGATAGAATAATGCATATAATAATTGTTGTTATTAATGTTGATTTTTTTGAAATGTTTAAAAGGTAGAAATTAGCTGTGTAGCAACAAAACCAATAATTTGTCGGTTGCCTTGACAATTGTTATTTGTCTCGTGATGCTTACAGCGAGGTAAGTTTTCTCCAGGTTTAATTTTACCTTTGCGTGGGTTGTTCAAGCATGGGGGTCGATGATCTGCATCACGTGATTTCTCGTCACCAAACAGCTCACAATTTGAGTACTTTTTAACATTTTTTTTTTTTTTTT
>JH431260.1:3969-24425 GCA_000239455.1 Strigamia maritima
ATTTCGTTGTTTTTTTTTTAAATTTCGTAATTGAATTTCGTATAACGGGTTGCGATTTGTCACGAAACGTATTATATACGACATTTAATCGGCCGCAGCAATTTCTAGCATAATCGAGCACCTTATCACGAATTAAGCCTAAGAATTTGGCTCGTGGTTTGTATAAGGTGTTTTTGACCGATTAATAAACAAACCCGAGATAATCAAATCGCCACAAATTTGCCAAAATTGCGGCTGAAGCCGAGGCAAAATGGCGTCGAAATTTGACGAATATCGTCGTTATTTCATTCAGCGCGCATGCGCAAATTAAGTCGTATTTACGAAATAATATACGAAATCTTTTTTGTATTTCGTTACGAAATTAATAAAATAAAACGAAATCATATTCAAATTTCGTTTTTTTTTTTTATAATTTCGTATTTTAATTTTTTTCGTACGAAAAATCGCAAAATCTCTAATAATTTAAAAAAAAATTAAAAATGCAAATTTCACTTGGTTGACTTTCTCTAAAACTCGTAAAGAAACTTCTAATCCTCGATTCCGCGTAAACATCTGCAAAAATAAATTTTTTTTAAAAAAAAATAAAATAAAAATTCATTTTTTAACGGACTTACTTCGACTTCATTTTTAGTATCGGGTAAATTTAAAATATTCACTACACAAGATTTATAAATCTGTAAATTTGACCGTTAATTTCTCGATTTTATCAATTCGATTTCGATATTTTTTTTTTATACTTGAAGAATGTTGAGTAAATACGAGAGTCCCATGTGTCCCCACCAGACGTCGACCACTTTACTCGCTTCGATCTTAAGTGATAGAAGAGCGTGACCAAATGAACAAATAAGACCGTCGTAATTTGCAAAATTATGGAAGAAATGGCATTCGGGGAGGACGATGTATAACCGCAGAGCTTCGACGTCTGGTGGCGATGGTTGCAAACCGGAAACAAGATCCTTTTCTAAACAATTTTTTATCTAAATAAAAATCATAAAATAATTTTTTTTTTTCTTTTTTTTTTTTCTTAGAAAAATGGTTTTTCAGGTGTTCACCAATTCACTAATGACTTCATTTTGCACCCGACCGACTTTATGAAAAAATTTTCGAACTTCTCCGATATCTATTCCAGGATTACTCCGACTGCACCCGTAATGTTCATCATTTTTTAGTAAAAATGACGCATTAATACACGCCGGAAATGTGAAAACGCTTTCGATATAACTGTAAATATGTAAAAACAAACAAAAAATTAAAAATCTAAAAAAAAAAATTTAAAAACAGAAAAAAACGAAAACCTCATTAAATCTTGAGGTACGGTCTGCGCTGCGCCGACACGAACAAATTCCTTCGCTTTATCATTCGTTAAAACCAAAACTTGCATCAGGGGTGCAATAACTCTGTAATCATCCGACTGAATTTCATCCTATAAAACCAAAAAAACATAAAAAAATTATAAAAAATAACACAAAACAGAAAAAAAATATCCAAAAACACAAAAAACACACAAAAAACAATAAAAAAAAACAATAAAAAACAAAAAAAAAAAACACAAATTTCCCTTCCAAATCACCTTTTGATACGTAACCCGTACAAAACACTGATCACCACCACTAAAAATCCTATAAAGTACAAAATGTTTCGTTCCCTTCGTCGACGACGAACTTTCCGCATCATTCGTTTCCATCGGCACCGAACCACTCGGCGAAACCCAAGGTCCAAAAACGGCCATCGGCGTCAGACAATTCCTCTGCGAATTAATCCCCAATTGACCACTTCCGCCCAAACCGAACGAATAAATTCGTCCCCTGCTGGCCACATACGCCAACGTGTGTCGCCTAAAACCAAAAAAAACAACATTTAAAAAAAAAAATTCATATGCACAAAACTCCCATTGGTTAATAACCTATGCATTGTACCGAAAGTACATATTGTGATATCTTATTTTAATCCTCTAGTCGAGCCGGGTCGAAAAATCATCGTTTCGTAGTCGAAAAATGTGCGTGCCATTGTTAACGAACGAAAACGCTCGTAAAATATTTGAAAAAATCATTTACATTTGAGTTTTTCTATTGTTGCGCACATTTTTTGGCTACGAAACGATGATTTTTCAACTCGGCTCGACTAGAAGATTAAAATAAGATAGCACTCAAATATCACCTTCCGCAAGCGATCTGCGTCACGATACTGCCCATTAATTCGATGACTTTCCGCGGTAAAATCTCATTGGCGATCGAGTTGTGGCCTAACTGGCCGTACATTCCGGCCCCGAAAGTGAATACGCCGCCCTCTTTAGTTAGTGTTGCGGTGTGGTCTTCGCCACAGCTGATGTATTTGATTTTATGACTGCGTAATGTTCGTAAAAGCGTCGGGTATTCGCGGTTTAGTTCGTCGTTGAGACCCAGTTGTCCAAAAGTGTTTTTGCCCCATGAGAAGACGGCGCCTGATTTGGATAATGCGATGCTGTGTTCGCTGCCGCACGCGATTTGGGCGAGTGGGACGCCTTCGAGAGATTTGATCAGACTCGGATTGGGCTCGTCTTTTCCTTTCACTCCGAGACCCAGTTGGCCGCATTCGTTGCTTCCCCACGCGTATAATTGACCAACTGTGTAGTAAAATATAAATTAATTTTGAGTTTTTATTGGATTTGTTTCGATTTAGATTCCGGATATTTATGGAAAATAAAATTTGGTTTATGCGCTTACCAAAAATTCTAATTTATACAATAAAAAATAGAAAAATATGTAAAATTTAGTGAATTTTAACCAAAAATTGTTGAATTTGGTGAAATTTTATCTCAAAATTGTTGAATTTAGTGGATTTTAACCAAAAGTTTTTGAATTTGGTGAAATATTATCCAAAAATTTTTGAATTTGATAAAATTCTATGCAAATTATATTAAATTTGATAAAATTCTATACAAATTATATTAAATTTGATAAAATTTTATGAAAATTATATTAAATTTGATAAAATTTTATGCAAATTATATTTTAAATTTGATAAAATTTCATGCAAATTATTAATTTGGTTTCACTTCATCGAAAAAATTTTGAAACTTGGTGAATTTTAATCACAAAATTGTTAATTTGAGTGAAATATATAGAATTCTCAAAAGTTATCCAAACTTTCCATTACAAAAGTGTCAATCAAATCTGATGAAATACCATCACAAAATTTGATAAAATGAATGCAAACAAAGTACTTTGACAGAAAAAATACAGTTACGCATTGAAAATCTGCATTTTTAATGCATTTTTTGGTCAAATTTAGCTTTTAGCAATAAAAACATATCTATCCGGCCTCTATATAAAATAATATTATATTTTTTTAAACCATCAGTCAAAGCCAATGAATGATTGGCCCCGCACGCCACTTGCACCACTCTTTTCGTTGCTAATGGACGAATAACTCTGTAAACATCAAATAAAAATGAGTTAACTGCACAAAAACACATTACAAACAACAAAATCCATCAAATCCGACATCCAATTCACCTCGGAGACGAAGTAAACTCTTTAGTTATCCCAGGATTTCCAAGCTGACCAAACGCTTCATTTCCCCAACTAAATATCTGTCCCCACTCATTAACAACCAACGTGTGATGCAATCCGCACGCCACTAAACGCACAACATGTGCCGCGAGAACATCAATTTGCTCTAAAAAAAATAAAAAAACATCAATAAACATTAAAATACATTAAAATACATCATTTTATCATTTTACCAGGACGTTTCCTAGGTTTGACGTGGCCCAATTGATTCATATCGTTGCTCCCGCACGTAAAAACACGTCCATCGGCCGTTAGAAACACAGTGTGATTCTCACCGCAAGCAACTATGATTTAAAAAAAAAAACAATATCATATCATTATTTATCGATATCGTATTTCATTATCTATTTATACCTCTAGAGACTTCCCACGCTTTACTGAACTGTAATTCACGCGGGGTGAGAACGTGTTCTTCTTCAATTCCGCCGAGTCCCAGTTCGCCGTTGACCGTGTTGCCCCAGCAAAACATCGCACGAACAAAAAAAAAAAAAAATTAAATTAAATTAAATTAAATTAAATTAAATATGAATTAAATCAGTCAGTCAGTCAATTGTTGAGTTGTTCAAACACTGTAAATGAAAGAGAAAAAAAATTATTTTCATGTGACACATGTAAATAAACGAGTGATTTGCGGGATTTGCATAAATTTAATAAATTTGTGTTGAATATGGAATTTATGTTAATTTATACGGATTCTGAGGTAGTTATTAAACTAGATAGAATTAATAATTTACCTTAGGAGTATAACTTTGAGACAACAGCAGACCAACTCGGCAAAAAAAGGGAGAATGGATTTATAAAACGTGAAATTATAGACGAGCGCTTATTATATAATTATTTTTAAAAAATTAATTGAGTTTAATTAAGTTTATTTATTTAGTATTAAATGTATATAATTATATCTTGTGTTGGAATTATGAAGAATTTTTTATTTCGTGTAAAAAAAAAATGATAATTTTCCGTTTAGTGCACGTTTTAAATTTTTCACCTCTGGCGTCGCAATACCTAAGTTTCATAATTATAATCGAAATGTAAATAGCGATATCAATTTTATAATTTCTATCCCTTGATAAACTTATATCTCTAAATAAAAAAAAATAAAAAATAAAAAAAAAAATCTAAAAACAATAAATATTTAAATATCGAATATCGAAAAACTGAGCGATTTTTTCGAATATAACAACAAATATCGTCTGCTTTTTTTCAAGATGGATTATTAAATTTAAAATTCGTGCAAATTGTCGTTTACAAATTTGTCTCGGATTTCCACCACACGCCAAATTAATCCAAACAACGAATTTCCCCGAATCTAAAATGCCTTTCCGGCTCGATTTTGCTCTTGTCAAATGTCAATCACTGGGATAAAATAGAAAGAAAAAAAATATAATAATTCAATAATAAAAATGTCAAGAGTTTTACTAGTCGGAAGTGGACTCACGAGTGCAGTAACTGCCTATACTATACGTCCAATGTATAAAAACAAACATAAAATTATAGTATATGAACGTGCACGAGGAATGGGTAAAATAAAATAAAAAAAATAAAAAAATACATTTTTAATTTTTACATAAAATTCAAATTTTATTTGATTTTTATGATTTTTTTTTTTTAGGTGGTAGAATGAGTACAACGAGAAATCCAAACCGTCCAGAATGTACCGCAGATTTAGGAATGCAATATATTACTACAAGTCCACGTTATACTGAAATACATAAAACGTAGAAATATTCATTTTAAAAATTTTTCTTTTTTTTTTTATTTATTTAAGATTTTTACATTTGAAAATATTATATTTTCACTAGATTTTATGAAGATCTTCAGAAAGAAGGCTTATTGAAATTAGTCCCGATTCCCAATTTATTACGTGGTTATAAAACGAGGAAGCCGGGACTCAAGTATTACACAGCTCCGAAAGGTGTCGGAGCAGTTGTTAAATATTTCTTCAATAAATCCGGTAAATTAAATATTTAAGGCTTTTACAATTTTCGGCATCTCTTAAAATGGCTTAAAATGGCTGATTTTTATTTATTTTTAAAATTATTTTGTATCTCGAACAGCTTATTTGAGCTTGGTGAGGGACGTTGTTTCCGACGTCACAGTTGGTATTCCCCGTGTTAAATGTGTTAAATACATGGGGTTTACGTCACAACTGGTACAATCGTGCGAATTCTCGATTTGATCTCGCACGTTTTCATATTGTCGTCTGCTCGTTTTCACAACTTCAGCATCGGGTTTTAATCCTTTGATAGACAGTTGGCGATTTCTCGTACGATATTTTATTTCATTACGAGAATGCCAAAATATATTGTTAAATATCTCGTCACATGTATTCCATTTGAAAGGTCTCGATCGAGATTTTTTAAAAATCCCGTTTCAAATTGTCGCGTATACGATTTGATTTGCGCATGCGCACTCCATAGAATCGCAACGATTGTCGTGAAATTCTGCCGCCATTTTCCCTCCGCTTCGGCTGCAATTTTGGCAAAGTTGCGTCGATTACATTATCTCGGGTTAGTTTTTTAATCGGTCAAACACCTTGCACAAACCACAAGCCCAATACTTAGGCTTAATTTCTGATAAGGCGTCTAGTTCCGCTAAAAAACTGCTACCGCCGATTTAAGCGTCGTACGTAATACGTTTCGTGACAAATCGCAAACACCGATACGACATTTTATTAACGAGATTTTTTAAAATCTCGTTTCCAATTTCGTACGAGAAATTATTATGTAAAAACTATTCTTGCAGATACGGATGTTAAGTTTGAGAAAGATGTTCGCGCATTGGATTTGGTTGAGCCCGAAAAGCAATGGCGTGTCACACTGGGAAATGGCGAAGTCGAACATTTCGACACGGTTTTAATAACCATTCCAATCCCGGAAATCCTCCAACTGAACGGCACCATAAGTGACATCATACGTAAACAATAAAAAAACAAATCTAAAAAAAAAAAAAAAAAAAAAATAACAAAATTAAAATTAAAATTAAAATTCGTATATATAGAAGAATCGAAGGACATCCACCAAAACCTGAAAGAAGTGAGATACTCATCCAGATTTGCACTGGGTTTGTTTTTCGATTACCCAATTCCTCTCGAAGTGGATTACAGCGGTGGTTATTTCAAGGACAGGACAATACGTTACATTTCCATCGAAAACCGGAAAAGAAATTTAGGTTTTTGCAACAGATAAATCAAATATTTTTTTATTTCATTTAATTTTTGAAAGTCAAGGTGAAAATGCGCCGACCGCCATTGTCATCCACACGAGCAAAACGTTCGGGTCAAAGTATGTTAACGAAGACATAAATGCTGTGCAGAAAATGATAATGGAACGAATCCCGGAATTCCTGCCCAATTTGCCGATCCCTTCGTACGTGAAAATTCAAAAATGGCAATTTTCACAGGTGATAATTTTAGTCGATTATTTTACATCTAAATTCGTGCACGGAACTCCTATTGGTTAATGGCCTATGCATTGTACCGAAAGTATATATTGCGGTATCTTATTTTAATTCTCTAGTTGAGCCGAGTCGAAAAATCATCGTTTCGTAGTCCAAAAATGTGTATACTATTGTTAACGAACGAAAACGCTCGTGAAATATTTGAAAAAATTCTTTACATTTGGGTTTTTGTATTGTTGCGCACATTTTATGGCTACGAAACGATGATTTTTCAACTCGGCTCGACTAGAGGATTAAAATAAGATACCACAATGTATACTTTCGGTACAATGCAAAAAAGTTCACTTTCCAGTTTCGTGCACGAATTGTTGGATAGAGTTTAAACTCTATTCCGAAAAGTAATGGACAAACTCTCATTGGCTGGACGTTTCACTTGGCGAATGATACAAAAAAAGCTGCTCCTTTACGTCATCGCTACATGCGTTTTCGAAAAATATGACCTTTTGTTTGTATTATCTGCCAAGTGAAACGTTCGGCCAATGGAAACTAGTCCATTACTTTTCCGAATATAAACTCTATCCAAGAATTCATGCACAAAACTCTTGCATTGTACTGAAAGTATACATTGTGGTATCTTATTTTGATCCTCTAGTTGAGCCGAATCGAAAAATCATCGTTTCGTAGCCTAAAAATGTGCGCAACAATACAAAAACCCAAATGTAAAGTATTTTTTAAAATATTTTACGAGCGTTTTCGTTCGTTAACAATGGCACGCACATTTTTGGACTACGAAACAATGATTTTTCGACTCGGCTCAACTAGAGGATTAAAATAAGATACCGCAATATATACTTTCGGTACAATGCGTAGACCATTAACCAAAGAAAGTTTCGTGCACGAATTGTTAGATTCAGTTTTTGTCAGATTTAAGACGTGTATGATCCAAGTTGCCGCTTGCGTCTATAAACTTAATTCTATCTATCCATCTAGGTCGTAAAGCCATATAAAGAAACGCCTGGATACGTCGTCCTTAAAGACAAACCGCTCCTCATATTAGCGGGCGATGGATTCGCGCAGTCAACCTTCGACGGATGCATCACATCCGGTCTCCGTCTAGCTGACAGATCGCGGTCGATTTTTACCAGAGTTTTCAAACCCGATCCGCGACCCTAAAAATGTTTGAAAAAACGGTGTCTAATACAAACATAGGGTTAAAAAAAAAAAAAAAAAAAAAATAATAATAATAATAAATTAGTGACATGTTTTAATTTAGATATTTTTTTTTGTGTTACAAAAATAAAAAATTGTAAAATAACAAAAAAAAAACAAAAAAAAAAACAAAAAAAACAATTTTTTACAATTCGGTTTTTCCTTTTCTCGCGAGCAATAATTCCCACAAAATAACTTAGCTAAATTCGAATTTGCTCTAAAAGCCGAATAAATTTCCATTTCGCCGATTTGATCGACGTCGACTAGACATAAGTCCCGAATCCTAGACCAAAGAAAGCAAAAATTTACATCGTTTTAACCTAAAAAAAAAACAAAACAAAAAAAAAACAAAAAATAAAAAACGACTATTTCGAACCTTCTCGGCCATTTTCCTCCCAAATGAATCATCCCCGGCTTATTTTCGCTTTCTAAACCCGGTCCACTCAGTCTGTTACGTGAATCAACTTCCTTCAAACCGTAACTAGAATAAAAATTTACAAAATTAATTCATAAAACACAAAATAAAAACCAACTTGGTTTTAGCCCTTAAAAACGGCTTAAACCAAAACGATTTCCAGTTGGTCCTTTTTAAACCTGGTTATTGGTTATAAGCGTTTTAGCAGCATTCTGTAGCAGCCATCTTGGATCAAGCATGGTGTTTTTCGACTCCAAACTGAGGTTTTAGCAAATTAAAACCTGCAGATTCTCTAGGTGGGACATCATTTAACATCATCCTAACGATTCCATGTGAAATCGGCATAAAAATTATGAAAAGTAATGACAAACCATTTGCACGGACGTCGACGAACATCGTGGCCGCGGAACATGCATCTACGTCGGCCCCGATGTTTGCTGACGTCCGTCAAAATACTTTGTCATTATTTTTCACAAAAATGGAATAGACGATTTTTGATTTTGACTCGGTTTATCTAAAACCCCCAGCCAAGTTGAAGCCAGAATTTAGGTAAAACCAAAGTAAAACCAAATCATTCGAAAATTGGTTGAAAATTGGTTGATTATTAAAGGCGTTTCACAGGAAACCAATTTACTATAGAATACTGTTAAGAGCCGTAGCACCATCTAGTGGCCAGATTTAGCGTAACCCGTGGTGTGCGCAACCCCCTTAAAACCAGCTGAAACCAACTTTTCTAAAACGGCTAAAACCAAATTTAGTTTTCATTTTGGAATGCAACTAATAAAGAAAAAAAAAAAATAATCGATGCACTTTATAAATCCACTTTCACAAACATCTTCCAGAGTCTCCACAACATCCGATTCGAGTAAAACCTTGTTTTTGGTTCGTTGTTCTCTTTTAAGTAGTGCTGTTTTCACCTATTACACAAAAAATATAATTTTTAAATATCAATAAACGATTTTTTTTTTTAAAAAAAAAAGAAGAAAAAGAAGAAAATGTAGTGTAACCTGATACATTACAGCTGTACACGCATCACACCTCAAAACCGACGGCAAATAATTGCTTTCCGCCTCCTCTTCCGTCAGTTTTGGTGTTGAAAACTTCATGGTAGTGAATTCTTCACCATAAGATAAGCAAAAACAATAAATAATACCGCAAATAAATGAATATTTGATTCCATAGTTCGCCATCCCTGCCGCGCGCCATTAAAATTCTACGGTAGATGAGAGAAACAATAAGTAAACAATGCAGTTTGAAAAAAAAAATCCAAAAACATTAATTACCATATTGCTATACATCTGTAAAGTTTATTTTTTATGTTTTGTTGTATGAATGTAAAATATATCTTTTCTTATTTAATTGAAAAATGGACAATAATAAACAATAATATAATTGTATTTTTTAAGCTACCGTATAACTTATCCACCTAGTGGCCAACACTGGAAGTCTGAGACCTGTTTATCACATTTCACAGAGAAAGGAAAACAGCAAGATGGCGACATCAAAATCAGCCAATACTTACAACCGTCAAAACTGGGAAGATGCCGTAAGTTAAAATCACAAAATATGTTTTAATAACATTACTAATTAATACATTTTTTAGGAATTTCCGATACTATGCCAAACTTGTCTCGGCGACAATCCCTACGTGCGGATGGTACGTCACAACTTCTCAAAAAAAACAACAAATTTTCACAGCATTTCTCTATCCACAGACAAAAGAAAAATACGGAAAAGAATGTAAAATCTGTTCTCGACCATTCACCGTCTTCCGTTGGTGTCCCGGCGCCAGAATGCGATTTAAAAAGACCGAAATATGTCAAACATGTTGCAAATTGAAAAATGTCTGTCAAACATGTCTACTCGATCTCGAATATGGTAATTAATCACAGAGAAAAAAAAAAAAAATTAGTTAGAAAAAATAATTTCCTAATTTATATTTTAAATTCAAGGTCTTCCCATCCAAGTCCGTGACACAGCATTAACATTCAATGAAGACATGCCGAAATCCGATGTGAACAAGGAATATTATACTCAAAACATGGAACGAGAGGTGCGAAAAAACGCTGAATTTGTGACCTTTTATCGGGTCGAATTAATCGGGCGTCGACTAAACGGCACGTCAATAAAATGTGAATTTATTGAACTGCCCGTCACGGGTGCGGCAGATGTATAACATAATGTACCAGCTGGTAGCCCATCGCTTCGCTTCCGGTATATAGAGGAAGGTTTCCGTCCGTCAAATCCCGTTAAATCATCAAAGTTGTATCACCAATGACCCGAGAAATCCCGTTTAACCCCCAAAATCCTGTTTAATCCCTAAAATCCTGTTTAGATTCCTGTGAAATTACCAAAATCTCGTCAATCCAGTTAATTCCGATAATTTGGAATCGAAAAACGCCCAAAAATCGAGTTTCCCGAGGTCGATTGTAAAAAATATTAAGATTTTCATGATCAGCGTGAAATTCCCTTTAAAAAATGAATTTAATTTTTTGGTCAAGTTTCTTAGCAATTTTAATGCGGCCATCTAGCAGCAAAATGCGCAAATCGTATCGGACGGACGGAAACCTTCCTAAACTCTATCCAACAATTCGTACACGAAACTGAGATGTGAACTTTTTTTTGCATTCTACCGAAAGTATATATTGTGATATCTTATTTTAATCCTCTAGTCGAGCCAAGTCGAAAAATCATCGTTTCGTAGCCAAAAAATGTACGCAACAATACAAAAACCCAAATGTAAAGAATTTTTTCAAATATTTTACGAGCCTTTTCGTTCGTTAACAATGTCACGCACATTTTTGCACTACGAAACGATGATTTTTCGACTCGGCTCAACTAGAGGATTAAAATAAGATACCACAATATATACTTTCGGTAGAATGCAAAAATGTCCGCGTTTAAATGACGCTCGATAAAAGGTCGTAGTATTAAATATAAAAAATTAATTTAAAAAAAAATTCTTTTTTTTTTTTTCAGTTGGCAAACAATGATCCAACCGCTTTGATAGGAAAATCACCGGCTACGAGTGATTTATTACTCAAACTGGCTCGTACAACGCCCTATTACAAGAGGAATAGGCCTCATATTTGTAGCTTCTGGGTGAAAGGTGAATGTAAGCGTGGGGAAGAATGTCCCTACCGGTAAGGCATCGAATCCGTGATGGTATAACCGTTTAATATTGAAGAAAAAACTAATCGGAAGTTGGGGGGTTTTTTTTCTAAAACGTTTATAGGCACGAGAAACCCACGGATCCCGATGACCCGTTGGCTGATCAGAATATTAAGGATCGTTATTACGGTATAAATGATCCCGTGGCTGACAAGTTGTTGCGCCGCGCCGCAGCTATGCCGCATTTGGAGCCGCCGGAAGACAAGACGATTACGACGTTGTATGCGGGCAATTTGGGGGATAAAATTGCGGAGCAGGAATTACGGTATAATTAATGATTAGTGCCCGGATAAATGCGTGTTTTTATTTTTTGTGCATATTTTTGCCAAATTTGGCAGGAATGCATATTTTTAATTCATGAATATACTTTTTCCACCGGGAAAGTACATTTTATCTACTTTTTCCGCCGGAAAAGTACATTTTATCTACTTTTTCCGCCGGAAAAGTACATTTTATCTACTTTTTCACGCCGGAAAAGTACATTTTATTCTACTTCCGCCGGAAAAGTACATTTTATCTATTTTTTACGCAGGAAAAGTACATTTTGTCTATTTTTTACGCCGGAAAAGTACATTTTGGCTACTTTTTCCGCCGGAAAAGTACATTTTATCTACTTTTTCCGCCGGAAAAGTACATTTCATCAAATTTTGTAATGAAATTTCATCAGATTTGACACTTTTGTAACGTCAAACTTGGATAACATGAGAATTCCACAAATTTCTTCAAATTAAAATATTTTTGATAATATTTCACCAATTTCAATTTTTTTCTTGATGAAATATCACCAAATTCATAAAAATTTACACAAAATTTCACAAATTTTGTAATTTTTTTGATAAAATATTACCAAATTCAACAACTTTTAAATTTAAGTTTGCATATTTAACTACTTTTTATTCCATAAATTGAAAATTTTGATGCATATTTTATACGCCCTTTATTTTTGCATTAATATCCGAATTCTATTAATATTAACTTTATTAATTTTATACTAATTTTCCTTCTTTTCTTTTTCTTTTTAGTGATTTTTTCTACCAATTCGGAGAAATTCGTTCAGTTACCGTTGTCAGTCGCCAACAATGTGCTTTCATACAATTTACTACCCGGATGGCCGCAGAAGCAGCTGCTGAAGGGGCATTTAATAAGCTAATTATCGGCGGACGAAGATTAAACATTAAATGGGGCCGATCGCAAGCGAAGATCGGCGCACCCAGTATAATGGGAAAAGAAGGAGATATTGGAAAAAAACTCGATCCCGTACCAGGATTGCCGAGTAACTTAAAAAAACAACATAAATTACCATATTCAAATTACTAACTAATGCAATTTCCTTCAAACTAGCTCTACCACCTCCATCCGAAGAACTGACCAACAACTACTTCAACTTGAACCAGCCCGCGTCGCTCGTATCCGCATTATCCCTCGGTCTAACACCAACCGGCATTCATCCGCCGAATCTCCCGAGTTTCATGGGTCCACCCGGCGTCTTACCATCGGGACCACCGCCCCTGCGTCCACCGGGCTCCTTACTCACTCAGGGACTCCTCGGTCAACAGTTGCCTCAAGTCCTGCTGCAAGCGGTGGCTAATCCGCTCATGTCGACGTCTATTAAACCAACAATTCATTATCCGTCTCAAGATCCACAACGCATGGGCTCCACTGCACCCGGTTCCATCTAAAAAACTTAGAAATTTAAGATTTGTAACTTCATTTCTATTAAAAATCGAAATAAAAGAAAAAAAAGAAAAAAAGGTTTGAAACGTAGAAAATGATAATTTATTTATTTATTTATTTATTTATTTATTTTTTTATAATATTAATTAATAATATATATATTTGATATATTGATTTGCTCTTTACTGTTACAACATAAAGGAAATAATTCAATTTTCATATCCAACCGGATGTTAAAAAAACAATTTTTAACCTTAGAACCCCTATTTTGAATAATAGATTTCTATCATTTACTAAAACTCTATCCAACAATTCGTGTATGAAAATGAGAATGAACTTTTTTGCATTGTATTTAAAGTATATATTGTAGTATCTTATTTTAATCCTCTAGTCGAGCCGAGTCGAAAAATCATCGTTTCGTAGTCAAAAAATGTGCGCAACAATACAAAAAGCCAAATTTAAAGAATTTTTTAAAATATTTTTTACGAGCGTTTACGTTCGTTAACAATGGCACGCACATTTTTGGACTACGAAACGATGATTTTTCGACTCGGCTCGATTAGAGGATTAAAATAAGATACCACAATATATACTTTCGGTACAATGCATAGACCATTAACCAATGGGAGTTTCGTGCACGAATTGTTAGATGGAGTTTATTTCCTTCTTTCTATTTCTTTCTCAACGAGTCAAAAATTACAATTTGTCTCAAAACATTTCAACTGGACAAAATGCACAAACAGAAAATTAATCAAAGCACGAATTCGGCTGAGGCACTTGATAAAGGAGCGCGATATGTTCAAATTATCAATTATAAAACAATGAAAAAACACAAATTTTTTGTTTTATAGTGTTTATAATTGATTTTTTTTTTAAAAAAATTAATAGACATTTTGAGATTTCTCGTACGAAAAATTACGAAATTAAAAAAATAAAAACGAAATATTTCTAAAAATTACGATATTTAATCAGCGGCAGCAATTTTTAGCGTAACCAGGCACCTTATCACAAATTAAGCCTAAGTATTGGGTTTGTGGTTTGTGCAAGGTGTTTGACCGATTAAAAAACAAACCTGAGATAATCAAATCGCCACAAATTTGCCAAAATGGCGGTAGAATTTGATGAATATTCTTGTTATTCCATTAAGTGCACGTGCGTCCTATTTACGAAATAAATAAACGTACGAAATTTTTTTTATATTTCGTTACGAAATTAATAAAACGAGAAAATTAAAACGAAATCATATTAAAATTTCGTTTTTTTTTCTTAAATGATTCCATATTTTAATTTTTTTCCCCGTACGAAAAATCGCAAAGTGTCTAAATATTTAAATAAGGAATTCATTCGTATTGCTTTACGTAATATTGATTAAAAATTAGCATATTTCGTCATTAAAAGCATTCTTTTTTTTTTTTTTTAAAAATATATATAAATTTTGATCATTAATTGATTTTTTCCATGAAATTTGCTAATTTTTAATCAATATAATTTAACAAGTTAAAAAATCAATATTATTTTGATATTCATAATTAGTTAACGATTAAGGCAGGCGTTAATAAGGCGTAAATTATCAAAATCGTCTACAACACGTAGAAGAAAAGTCCTTACAACAGAAAAATTATCATAAATAAACAATTAGACTAAAAAAAAAAAACAAACAAAAAAAAACAAAAAAACAAAAAAAACAACAAAAAAAACAATAAAAACAACAAAAAAACAAAAAAACAGAAAATCACAACTTTCTTCGTTTTTTTTCCTTCAAAAATCTGTCGTTAAAAATTCATCACGAATACCAACACATGACAAATTTCTCAGATCTCTCACCTAATTATAAAAACAATAATAATACTTAGTAAAACAAATGTCAAGTAAAAACCCAGAGAAAGAAAGGCAACTTCATTTAGACTGAGGCACAATTTTTTTTCTTTTCTTTCTTTTTAAAAGGTATATACGGTACTTCCTAAGCTCGATCATCGACTAGCGTCTTTACTAGTTAATTTCTCGATCAGTTCTTGAAGTGGAGCCAATTCGCGGCGTTCAATCAAATTGAATTCCTAAAAAAATTGGAATATTATCGAATGAATAATAAAAATATGTAAAAAAAATGTTTTACCTGAACGAAAAATATGAAATGTTTAAATGACGTATTCAAATGAGCTTCTTCACCGAGTTGGACTACTTCCGGAAAATGTTGATGATAAATATGAGCGTAAACTCGGAATAGGCGTTTCAAGATTGTCTTAGCAATAGACAGGAAATTTTTTGGAAAAGGAACTCCTGAAAGGAAAATAAATATTAAAATTAATTTCGACCAAATTTTAATGGATTTTTTAATGGAAATTTCGAGGAAATTCAACAGGATTTTAAAGATGTTTTAATGATTTTCGACCAAATTCAAAAAATTTTAATAAGTTCTGAACAAATTTAATTTTTTTTAAATAAATTCCGAACAAATTTAATTTTTTTAAAATAAATTCCGACCAAATTCAAGGAGTTTTAATAAATTTCGACCAAATTCAAAAGAATTTTAATGAATTCCGACCAAATTCAAAAAAATTTTAATGAACTCCGACCAAATTTAAATTTTTTAAAAATAAATTCCGACCAAATTCAAGGAGTTATAATGAATTTCGAGCAAATTCAAGGGGTTTTTAAAAATGTTTAATGAATTTCGACCAAATTCAAAAGAATTTTAATGAATTCCGATTAAATTCAAAAGAATTTTAATAAATTTCGACCAAATTTAAGAGAATTTTAATAAATTCCGATTAAATTCCAAATTTTTTAAATAAATTTCGACCAAATTTAAGAGAATTTTAATAAATTTCGACCAAATTCAAAGGGATCTTAATGAAAATTTCGACCAATAAATATGACCAAAATTAAAAAAATCCGAAAAAATTACGGCCAAATTCAAAGAATTTGACTGAATCTCGACCAAATTCAAAAGAATTTCAACCAAATCGAAGTAATATCAATAAATTTCCAAACATCTCCTTTCATTCACCAATTTTGGATGGAAAAAGCGTCTCATCATCAAGCTGATCCTGAACCCAAGTCATCAAATAATCGATATATTTCGGCGCCGAACACTTAATCGGCTTCTTCACAGTTTGTCCATCAGCCCAATGATACTCATACTTCGGTCCTGCAGCCATTATCGGACAACTCTCCTCCGTACAAAATTCCGTGATTGTCCCGTATAACATATTAATCTGATTAAAAAAATCCACAGCTAAAAAAAAACAAAAAAATTAAATCAAAAACCAAAAATTTCAACAAAAAAACTCAAAATAATCGCACTATTCACTGCCACCCATTCATTGAGATCCTCTCCTTCCGGTAACATGACGGCCAGCCTCAAATTACCACTACCCAACGTCACAGCCGCATGTTTCATCAAATCATACTGATGTGTCCCTTCGGGAATATTTTTCTTTGGTTTAAACGTTTTGGACGAACGACTTCCACTAGAAAATCACAAAAAAAAAAAAAAAAATTAATAAATTGAAATTTCAACGTGAATAAATGAATAAAATTAATAAAAATTAATAAGAATTAATAAAAATTAATAAAAATTAAATTTTCTTGAAATAATGAATTTTTAATTAAGGGAAATTACTCACAACAGGAAGCTCATTGTTTTTAACGGTTTTTTCAGTTCACTAACAAATGTTTTCCACGTGAATAAATTAATTAAACAAATTTCTTTCGCTTTCTACTAATGTTACTAACAACTGCATAAATAAATACAAATGTAAAAAAAAAAACAAATTAAAAATCACTCTCTGCACCAAAAACTCTTGAAAAATGGCTTCTAAATTGCAAGTTGACTAAAGGAACCGGAAATTAAATCGAAGCGACATCCAGTAACCAAACACAAAACTAAAACTAAATATAACTACTTATATAAGGTCTTTATAACCCACACGACATCTAGTATCAAAATGAATCCCTAACATCATAAAATTTCAAAACCCAATTCAAACTACCATAAAAATGACGTACATCAAAATAACGGACCAATCACAACACACGACGCAGACAGTGCATACCGAGCTGTAGAAGATAAAAAAAGAGGGCTAACCGTCGTTTTCTTTGTTTACAATCAAGTAAGTAAATCCTACATTTTCAACATTTAAACCAATTTCAAACGTGCAAATACTGATTTCCCAATGAAAATCGAACAAAATGAATCGAATAAAACTTAAAAAAAGTGATAATTCGTGCGTTAACTTCGAGAATTTATTTATCCGTTGCCATAGCATTGGATTCGATTACAGTATTTTATTAGTTATTATTATTCCGCCGTCTCGTGGCACGTTTTCTTATTTCTTATCTGTTTGCATATAGACTCAGTCAAGCTGATTCCGGAGGTGAAAACGGAAATGTCTGGCGACGAGGACGAAGGGTTCGTTTTGCGTGTTCGCGGATTGCCCTGGTCGGCCACTCAGGAGGAAGTTGCCACATTTTTTTCCGGTATTTATTTATTATGATGCGTATATTCAAATTTGTTGATTTTTTATTATTATTTTATTTTTATAGCCGATTGTAAAATCAAAGACGGCGTGAATGGTATTCATATGACGTTATCGCGCGAAGGGCGGCCGAGTGGCGAAGCATACATCGAGATGGAAGACGATGATGATATGAAAAAAGGATTGGAGAAACATAATGATCATATGGGACACAGATATATCGAAGGTTTTAATTCGCTAATTCGAGAAAAAGAAAGAAAATCAATATAATGTTGTTTTTTTTTGTTTTTTTTTTGTTTTTTAAGCCTAAATGTTATAGTTTTAACTTTTAACGTTGGAAACGGTTAATTTATGGGAATTTCAGGCTTATTTTCGTTTGGTTTTTATCTAGAAAATGTTATCTATTGTATTTGTTATTTTTTTTATTTTCTGTTTAATTTTAGAAAAAGAAATATTGTTTTGTTATTTTTTTTTGTTGACAAATTTGATCTGGTTTTCAGTTTTTAAAATCGAAATAAGCCTATTTCTCATAGATTAACATTAGAAAAAGATGTTAATATAGAAAAATTGGTTATTTCACCAGTTTAAAAGCCTATTCTCATAAATTACCTTTAGAAAAAGCAATATTGTATGCTAATTTTTTGAAAATTTGGTTATTTCAGTTTTTAAAATCGAAAAATCGAAATAAGCCTATTTCTCATAGATTAACATACGAAAAAAGATGTTAATACAAAAAATTTAGCCATTTCAGTTTGATTTTCAGTTATAAAAATCGAAATAAGCCTATTTCTTATAGATTAACATACGAAAAAAAGATGTTAATACAGAAAATTGTGTTATTTCATGATGAAAATACAATTAATTATCATTTTTCTATAATTTTATTTCTTCATTTTACTATTTTTTTTTTTTCTTTCAGTTTTTAAATCGAAACGAAGTGAAATGGAATGGGTAGTTAAACGAAGTGGAATGCATCAACAGGATGCACTAAACGACGGTTGTGTTCGCCTCCGAGGACTGCCGTTTGGCTGTTCCAAAGAGGAAATTGCCCAGTTTTTTTCAGGTGACAATTAACAAAAATTAATTTAAAAAAAAATAAAAAAAACAAAAAATTAATTAAAAAATTACAAAATTTACGGACAAAACAAAAAACAAAAAAAAANAAAAAAAAAAAAATTAACATAATTATGTTAATTATTTCCGGTTTGTAAACCCAAATCAATTTTTTTTTTCAATTTAATTAATTAATTAATTTTGTTTATTTTTTATTTTTTGGGCAACGTTGAATTTTAACATCATGTGTTTTTTATTGGGTTGGTCCTTAAAGGGTTGGAGATAGTTCCAAATGGGATTTCGCTGCCAATGGACTACCAGGGGAGAACCACAGGGGAAGCTTATGTGCAGTTTGCGTCAAAGGATATAGCTGAAAAGGCCCTGGGGAAACACAAGGAAAAAATTGGGCACAGGTGGGAGGAACAAAAGGGTGAGGGCGGGGGTATTTACTCCGTCAACCCCTTCCGTGGTAATATTTATCCACATTAATTCAATATATTTATATTTTTCATTTTTTTTTCATTAAAAAAAAAATTCTTTCTCTGAACGTCTTCCTGATCTCATCGATGCACTTTTCTAACTTTTTAACAAAAATTACATTTTTTTATTTGGGTCTTAAGTTGAAATTTCTCTCAAACTGTCCATCTTATGAAAAAACTCTGTTTGCGTAGTCAAATAAACTCTATCCAACAATTCGTGCACGAAACTGAGAATTGAACTTTTTTGCATTCTATCGAAAGTATATATTGTTGTATCTTATTTTAATCCTCTAATCGAGCCGAGTCGAAAAATCATCGTTTCGTAGCCAAAAAATGTGCGCAACAATACAAAAAGCCAAATGTAAACAATTTTTTAAAAATATTTTACGAGCGTTTTTGTTCGTATACAATAGCACGCACATTTTTGCACAACGAAACAATGATTTTTCGACTCGGCTCAACTAGAGGATTAAAATAAGGTATCACAATGTATACTTTCGGTACAATGCGTAGGCCCATTAACCAATGGGAGTTTCGTGCACGAATTGTTAGATAGTTTATTCGTTTGTTAACAATGGCCCGCACATTTTTGGACTACGGAGCGATGATTTTTCGACTCGGCTCAACTAGAGGATTAAAATAAGATATCACAATATATACTTTCGGTACAATGCATAGGCCCATTAACCAATGGGAGTTTTGTGCACGAATTGATAAATAGAGTTTAGAAGTGAGCCATTGTTGAATTAAAAAATTAAGAAAGCAATGGGTCACTTCTAGAGGCCAAAAGTCAAATTTTATATCATTATTAACTTTGCCATACCCACTTTACTATTTGACTACGCAAACGGAGTTTTTTTCCTAAGATGGACAATTTGGGAGAAATTTCAACTTAAAAAATACCTTAGTTGGGACACACTGTATATTAGAAAAATTAATGTTCTAAAATGTTCTTAAAAAAAATTGCATCGGACATCAAACGTGAGATGAGCAGTATTTAAAAATTTTTAAATTTAAAAAAAAAAAA
>JH431260.1:24445-40612 GCA_000239455.1 Strigamia maritima
TTTAAATAACAGAGATTGAATTTTGCATGATTTGTGTTATTTACGTGTTTAAAATGCACTTTTTTTTTTCAATTTTTTTAAACGAATACTGCACATCTCACTCGTTCTAGTTAAATTACAATTAACAAACAAAAAAAAAAAAAAGTTCAATTTCTTAACGAAAAACATGTTAATATGTATTTATGACTTAATTAGGTACATAGAAATCTTCAAAAGCAGCTTGCAAGAAGTGCGGGCAGCCATGGGCCCGCCAAAAATGCGCCCGTTGGGCTCGAATCGCCCGTCGCCCTACGATCGAAGCGATCGGTTCGCGGGGCCGGGTCGATACAGTCTGGGTCGAGGTTCCAGGAGTTTCAGAGGTGATTAAATCGTTTAAAATTCGATATTTCTGTATTAAATCGAATAAAATTCGATATTTCGAGATTAAATCGATTAAAATTCGAATTAAATCGATTAAAATTCGAATTAAATCGATTAAAATTCGAATTAAATCGATTAAAATTCGAATTAAATCGATTAAAATTCGAATTAAATCGATTAAAATTCGAATTAAATCGATTAAAATTCGAATTAAATCGATTAAAATTCGAATTAAATCGATTAAAATTCGAATTAAATCGATTAAAATTCGAATTAAATCGATTAAAATTCGATATTTCGGTATTAAATCGAATAAAATTCGTTATTTCGAGATTAAATCGATTTAAATTCGATATTTCGAGTAAATCTATATGAATTTGATATTTCGAGATTAAATCGATTTAAATTCGATATTTCGAGATTAAATCGATTAAAATTTGATATTTCGGTATTGAATCGATTAAAATTCGAGATTAATAATGTTTTTTTTTATTGTTAAAAAGGATATTTCGATGATGATTACGATAACTACGACGGATGGGGGGGAAACAACTCGCGGGGAATGCGCCGTGGAGGCGGCGGTGGCGGAGGCGGAGGCGGAATGGGCGGCGGCGGCGGGATGATGATGGCCAATCGCGGAGGCAATCGATTCGGCGGCGGAGGCTTGGGAGGTGGAATGGGCGGTGGTGGCGGCGGCGGCGGCGGCGACATGGGTCGTGGAGGCAGTAACTACAATGCTGGTCGAAATTATCAGCCCACAACTGGTCACTGCGTGCACATGCGTGGATTGCCGTTCAGGTCAAGCGATTCAGACATTGTTGATGTAAAAAAAAAAAAAAAAAAAAAAATGAAGAATTTACATAATTATTCAAATTATTTATTTACTTTTTAGTTTTTCCGGCCGTTAAATCCCGTTAACGTAAACATCATATTCGAAGACAACGGTAGAGCGTCTGGTGAAGCCGACGTTGAATTCGGGAGCCACGAAGAAGCGGTTAAAGCCATGAGCAAAGACAAAGCAAATATGCGTAAGTAGAAAAGAAAAATGAAAAAGTTGCGTTCAATCCTGAAAACAAAAGTCACTTATTTGCCTTAAAAGGTCTTCGATCGTAGGTAAGATTGTAGATTACGTCATAGTCGTCGTATAGAAGTGTCTAAAAGGGTTTACGACATTGCAAATAACATGACTGAATAATGTTTGCTGTCATTTCTTAAAATGGCTGAAATGATTTTTATTTATTTCTTAAAAAATCATTTTGTATTCCAAACGACTCATTTGAGCTTGGTGAGAGACATTGTTGACCGCTTAAATGAATGGGATATACATCACAATTGGTAACAATCGCGCAAATTCTCGATTTGCTCTCGCTTTCATCTCGCACTTTTGTCTTCTGCTCGTTTTCGCAACTTCAGCATTGTGTTTAAACCCGAAAATATTTTTCAAAAAAATGCTTGAAACAATGGATCAATAAAAACTGTGATGTCGTAAACCCTTTAAAGTGACTTTAGAGACTTCTTTGTCGAATAGAAGTCACTTGTTTTTACTGCACATGCTCAGTAAACCAAAATGGCGCTAAACTCTATTGTACGTCCTTGGTTAAAAGAAGAAGAAACACAAATTGCTAATTTTCTATAGTCTATTTAACAATTCGTGCACAAAACTCCCATTGGTTAATGACCTATGCATTGTACCGAAAGTATACATTGTGATATCTTATTTTAATCCTCTAGTCGAGCCGAGTCGAAAAATCGAAAAATCATCGCTTCGTAGTCTAAAAATGTGCGTGCCATTGTTAACGAACAAAAACGCTCGTAAAAACATTTTAAAAAATTCTTTACATTTGGGTTTTTGTATTATTGCGCACATTTTTAGGCTACGAAACGATGATTTTTCGACTCGGCTCGACTAAAGGATTAAAATGAGATACCACAATATACACTTTAGGATACAATGCAAAAAGTTCACTTTTCAGTTTCATGCACGAATTGTTAAATAGAGTTTTATCAGAATTTCCTTAGTTAGGCGAAGATCGTGACATTTTGATATGAGCAAACAAAGCTGTGTGCGCATGAACAATTTCAAACAATGTTCATTGAGAAATCACTTTTCCATAAGACCGATCGATGACTTAATCCTTTTCGGGATTGAACGCACCACAAGTTAAAATATAAAAAAAAAAAAAACTGATTTAAATCTAAAATTTAGAACACCGATACATCGAACTCTTCCTCAATTCCACACCCCAAGGAAACCAAGGAGCCTTTGGAGGAGGAGGCGGCGGCGGCGGCGGCGGTGGTGGAGGCGGAGGCCACGGCCCAATGGGCGCCGGTGGCGGAGGAATGGGATTCGGCGGCGGCATGGGAAACCAAATGGGCAGTAACGGCTTCGGCGGCGGCGGCTATGGAACCGGCGGAATGGGCGCCGGAGCTGGAACCGGTGGCTTCTACGGATCCGGTGGAATGGGCAACAGCATGGGCGGAGGCGGCATGGGTGGTGGAGGAATGGGCGGCGGATATGGAGGTGGCATGGGCGGGATGGGCAACCAGGGCATTATGGGTGGTGGAAGTAATTACACCGCATTCTAAATATAAAAATATATATTTTATTTTATTTTTTTTAATGTTTTTTTGGGGGGAAAAAAAAAAAAAAAAAATGAATTTTTGTTCACTGTCATACTTTCTACAAAATGGATGTTGTCGTTTGTTGGTACAATCAAATTGTTGTTTGTAAAACGTGTTTTTAGTTTCTTTTTACTTGGTAGAAATATATAGCAAGTATTTAATCATTTCATCGTCAAAAACACAATCGTTTTGTTTTATTCTTTTTTTTTCTTTTTGTAATTTGTACTTTTGAATTTAATAAAAATTTAACAAAAAAAAAAAAATACATTTTTGGAATTGGTTTTTTTTTTTTTTTTTTTTTTTTTAACGTATGGACATAAAGATTCTTAGAAATTCATTGTAATGGAAATGTCCGGTTAAATTTGGATCGAAGTATTCCATGAGAAAGAAAAAGCGTTCGTCCGTTAGGGCTAAGTTGAAGTGACGAAGGAGCTTACGAAAGTCGATGGCGTGGATCCAACCACGGCCAGTCTTGTCGTGACTTTAAATATTTCAAAATTTTATTATTTGTTTTAGTTTGGTTAAATAAATGATTTAAAATAGGACACGTACCTTCTTAAAACTCTCCGGAGGTCGACAAAATGGGCTAATACAGGCGCTTTTAGGCTTAAAAGTGTGTCGTATAAGCCGGCTGATGGCGATCCGAGTGAAAACTTGAAGAGGTAATAAAAAGCGGTTGAAAGTAGAAGAGTTGGACAATTTTTAAACTGTCCGACTTCTAGCATTGAGATTTCAAATAGATCCGTCGATTCGATTGGCTAAAAATTTCAATGCTGTCTGATTCCCAGCATTAAAATTGAGATATTGTTGAAGAGTCGGACAATTTTAAAACTGTCCGACTCCCCGCATTGAAATTCGATTCGATTGGCTAGAAATTGAAAGCGAGACTGAATTCGTATAAAAATCGGACAATTTCAATACTGTCCGACTCCCCGCATTTAAATTGAGGTACTTGTTGAAGAGTCGGACAATTTTAAAACTGTCCGACTTCTCGCATTGAAATCTCAAATAAATCCATTGATTCGATTGGCTAGAAATTGAAAGCGAAACTGAATTCGTATAAAAATCGGACAATTTCAATACTGCCGACTTCTCGCATTGAAATCTCAAATAAATCCATTGATTCGATTGGCTAGAAATTGAAAGCGAAACTGAATTCGTATAAAAATCGGATAATTTCAATACTGTCCGACTTCCCGCATTAAAATTGAGGTACTTGTTGAAGAGTCGGACAATTTTAAAACTGTCTGACTCCCCGCGTAAATAAATCCGTCAATTCGATTGGCTAAATTTTTTTTAAAAAAATCAGACAATTTTAAAACTGTCCGACTTCTCGCATTGAAATCTCAAATAAATTCGATTGGCTAGAAATTGAAAGCGAAACTGAATTCCTATAAAAATCGGACAATTTTAAAACTGTCCGACTTCTCGCATTGAAATCTCAAATAAATCCATTGATTCGATTGGCTAGAAATTGAAAGCGAAACTGAATTCGTATAAAAATCGGATAATTTCAGAGATACTTAATGAAGAGTCGGACAATTTTAATTTTAAAACTGTCCGACTTCTAGCATTGAAATTTCAAATAAATCCCTTCGATTCGATTGGCTAAAAAAAAAAAATTTCAACGCTGTCCGACTCCCCAAATTAAAAAATGTCAAATTACCGGAGGTACTTGTTGAAAATTTCGCCTCGCCGTTACAGTTACCTCTTCCGGTTGTAAATGTATAACAAAAGCTTGTAAAAATTGTAAATAATTAACGGGTCCGGTATTCGGCACCGAATATTTCTTGAGTATTTCATCCATTTCGACAGTCATCGGCACGCCATGTTTAACCAAACACGAACGAAACTGCTCGTTCTTCACCTCACCCAAACCATCGAAATCCAACTTATTCAACTCCAATCGCATCTCTCGCCACTTGCTATTCACGATCTTCTTCAACAATTCCTCCCCGAGGACGCCACCGCTCGAACTCGCAGTCCTTCGTCTATGGCATGGACAACTCTTAATCGAAGAACTACTAATACTCGGATTAGATGTAGTCGATCCTTCGAAACTCAATTTCTCGACCCTAGGCTGCGAACTGGCGCTCGATCTAACCGAAGATTCCGAGTACGATTCAAATTTCGCACATTTCCTCAAATCTCGGTTACATTTATTCAATTTTCGCTCGCAGATACTCGATTTTCGCTCGGAGTTACTCGATTTTTGCGATTTTCGCTCGAAATTACTCGATTTTTGCAATTTTCGCTCGAAATTAGTCGATTTTTGCGATTTTCGCTCGAAATTAGTCGATTTTTGCGATTTTCGCTCGAAATTACTCGATTTCGTCCTCTCCGACTCCTCACACAACTCGGTGTAAAACGGATGATACCTCAAATCCATGCCCGCACTCTGTCGGCGATCCTCATCAGTATGTTGACCCTGATGATGGTTATGACCCTGATATTGATGTTGTTCAGGATGCGGACTACGATGCTCATGATGCTCGTTATCCTCATTTTTCTGAACCACCAACGGCCCGACAGTCGAATCCTTATGCAACTGGTGCTTGGGAGGCGTCGGAGGTCGAAACGGCACGTGAACGACCCCTTCCACATCGACGGACCTGACACTCGACTCGCTCACAATGGCCATCACTTTCGTGTTGTTCGACGTCGAAGGCGAATTCTCCGTTTTCTTCTCGGACGGCACGATTAACTCCACTTCCGGTTTCTTATCCGCCTGCATCCCACCCGCCAACAGCCTGTACGCGATCCCCTCGCCCTCGTCGTCCGACCTATTCGCCTTGGTACTGTCATTTTCGTCAGTACCAACAATGTATCCTCTCATCTTATCTTTCCAGCCTTTAGGATTATGGGCGTAGTCGCACTCGCACTGGCAGCGATGCTCGGGCGGCTTCGCGTAAAAATGTTTGTATTTCCTCAAAAACCATTCGTAGTCGAAATTATTGAACTCGTTGGTTGGTAGACGAGTCCAGAGGTCGTCGAATCCATCGTCGCTCAAATCGGGCATGTATTTCGTCATCAACTTGCGGAATCCTTTGCGTCCGACGAAACCGAAACTCTTCGGATCGAGTTTTACCAAATCGTAGTGGATTTCTTTGCCGCGATTTTCAATGAGTGTCAACAGACGTCGCTCTAGTTCGTCTTCCGGTGGCGTCGTCTTTCGCAGGTCGTCGCCGAACAGTCGGTAGACGGTTCGGTTCCAGCGCTCCAGCGCTTCGACGTCCAAGATGGCGAAGGAGTCGAGGAAGTATTGGGCGTTTATTTGGCCGGTTGTAATGCCCAGTGTTTTGAGCAGGTGCTGCCACTGTATGTCGGTTAGTTGCATCACGAAGACGTCGAGGATGAGTCGCAGTTCTTCTTGGTAGATGAATGAGCCGCTGCGGCCGTGCGCACGGGCTAGAACCGTCTGCAAATGATGATTTAGAGCGATTCGATTGGTTAATCGGAAACTAAAACTCGTGAAAAACGACTTTCGCATGTAATTTTGTGTGTAATTCTGAGTGTGAAAAGTTTTGGCTAAGTTTTTTACAACAGTAGAGTTAGATGCTGCGCAGATGCTGCGCAGATGCTGCGCAGATAAGTGCGCAATTGTACAGCCATGCAGCGATTTCGCATCGCCTAGCGTTTTCACCCGGCGATTTCCAAAAGAAATCGCTTCTGCTACAGCAGACTTGCCACGAATTCAGAAGCCATTGTTCCAAAATATTTGTTGTTATGACGTCATAACTCATAACTAAGCAATTTACGTAGTAATGACATCATAACGACAAATATTTTGGAACAATTATTGATGAAAAACAAACAAAATGGAGCAATTAGAACACGTGATAAAATACTCGCATCCCATTGGATGCGATTAGCATCGCCTGGCGAAAAAGCACACGGTGGCTATACTTTTCTCTGAAGTAGATTTTTTGATCGAGCGACGAAAGTGACGTTTTCTGAGCATGCGCAGAGCCATCCGCAATTGGAATGCGATGCTAATCGCTGCATGTCTGCACCCAGCATAAAGCACAAACAACACTGCGCGCGAATCATAAAACTCTGGAATAGTAGCGTTTCCTAAAACTCGAGTTTCTTGGCGTAAAACATTTCCGGAAAACACGAAAATGTTTTAGTTTCCAAATGCACCTAAAGGTTTTTAAAGGTTTATTTTAGATACTTTGGAAAACTTGGCCCAGTTTTTATGCATGTGGCGCCGGAGTTTAATTATGGCGTCTTCGGGACTTAGATCTGGGAAACAGGCGGCCATGTTTGTTACGGCTGTTTCGGCCAAGTCGTATTTCGGTTGGCACCATTGGCTGTCCTTTTTTTCCTGCTGTGGAAATTAATAAAAATAAAATCATTAAAATAAAATGACTAAATAGAGACCCGGGCCACTATTTTGATCGTTTAAACTTTACGGTTAGTTCACATCGAACGTTTAACGTAACTTACGAAAATTTCACGTAATGGAATGTAACGAATGGTTTTGATCACACTGTTTGTAGATAGTAAATGTAAACCGACCAATTACATAAATTTCTCATTCCATCTCGTTTTTCATGCGAGAAGCAGCTGTCTTCTCATTGGTTGCCGTTATTTCTTAAGTTACGTTACTTCCTACTTGAAAATCAATTTTGAAGTAGGAACTTAAGTTTACGTCTGTGATTTTAAACCCACAATGCATCACGCAGCCGTCTTGAGTTACGTTACGGAATGGTGTAAACACCAATGTGAACTAACTATATACTCTATCCAACAATTCGTGCACGAAACTGAAAAGTGAATTTTTTTGCATTGTACCGAAAGTATATATTGTGATATCTTATTTTAATCCTCTAGTAGAGCCGAGTCGAAAAATCATCGTTTCGTAGCCGAAAAATGTGCGCAACAATACAAAACCCAAATGTAAAGAATTTTTAAAAATATGTTACGAACGTTTTCGTTCGTTAACAATGGCATGCACATTTTTGGACTACGAAGCGATGATTTTTCGACTCGGCTCGACTAGAGGATTAAAATAAGATACCACAATATATACTTTCGATACAATGCATAGACCATTAACCAATGGGAGTTTCGTGCACGAATTGTTAAATAGAGTTTACTTTAGACTAGAAAATGTTTTACAATTTCATCTTTTTCGTTATTCTTCGAAATGACTGGAGGATTCTCGCAGAAAAGTGTCTGAAATCGATTATAAGTGATCCTATTCGTATGATCCGGATCCAACAAGTTCAATAAATCCGTCATTTCACGTTCCGACAAAATGCAACATCGACGGCCCAAAAATAATTTGAAATCGCTTCGTGTAATCAGCCGCTCACCGACCTTTAATAAAAATTAATTCATTTAAAAATAAAAAAAAAACAAAAAAAACATTCAGTCACCTACGTTTGTTCGAACGGTAAATATTTTTCGTGTGACCGGTCCAGGAACAATATTATACTTGCGTAACTTCTCCATAATGATTTTCAATGTCATCGGATGTAAAAGATTCGTTAAATCTCCACATTTACATATTCTTTTAAGAAAAAAAATAAAAATTAATTCCAATGTTTTCATCTAACAATTCTTGCACGAAACTCCCATTGGTTAATGACCTACGCATTGTACCGAAAGTATATATTGTGGTATCTTATTTTAATCCTCTAGTCGAGCCGAGTTGAAAAATCATTGTTTCGTAGTGCAAAAATGTGCGTGCCATTGTTAACGAACGAAAACGCTCGTAAAATATTTGAAAAAATTATTTACATTTGCGTTTTTGTATTGTTGCGCACATTTTTTGACTACGAAACGACGATTTTTCGACTCGGCTTGACTAGAGGATTAAAATAAGATATCACAATATATACTTTCGGTAGAATGCAAAAAAAAAAATTCACTTTTCAGTTTCATGCACGAATTGTTGAATAGATTTTTATTTTCTACTCGGCACTGGTCGTTTTGGTCCAAATCGCTTGATGTGGGTCTTTATTCCATCGATGAACCACCGGGGATTGTTGCTTGGGACTCGCCGACACTTTTTGTTTTATAGTTTCCAGAAACTGCTCCCAGGCGACCATCCCACCAATACTGTTAACCGGCAACCTAAAAAGAATTTATAAATTAATTTTGAATTTTTTTATCATTTCATTTACTTTTGCATAATTTCTCTATAAAGAGATTCGCTCGTTGGATAAACGAAATAGTTTAAAACGTTGCGAAAATCTTGGAATGTTACCAGACCGGAACTGGCGATATCATAAGTTAAAAAACATTTGGTCAAATCTTCGATATTTTTTCCAATCTAAAAAAATTTCCAAATTTTTTAAAATAAAATTAATAATAATAATAATAATAATAATAAAAAAAAAAAAATTTACTCTATCTTCAAATTGTATCACAACTTCCGGTATTGATAAATTCATTAAATCCGGATCATTTTTATTATATTTCAATGCATTTCTTCTCGTATTCATGGCCAAATCGTCAAAAAAAGGCTCGTTCCAATTGAAAACTGAAAAAAAAAATAATAAAATCAATTATTTCGATTATTTTTCTATTAAAAAAATCATAAATTTCTTTTATTTTCTTCGACTAATAATACCAGACGAAGCAGTTATTTGATCGGGGTTCCGTTTGACGTAGTTGCGAACGTGAGTTCCGAGTTGTATGAGAAAGTCGTGAATATTTACGTATCCCGTGTTGTGTGGGTCGTAAAATCGCATCAAACTGCAAATTAAATTTGAAAAAAAAAAATTATAAATTTTTGACTTAAAGGGTTTATGACATCATATTTTTTTATTGGTCCATTGGATCAAGCATTGTTTAAAACCCTAAAATAATTCTTCAGAGATTTTTTTTGAAAAAAATATTTCCGGGTAAATATGAAAAAATGAGATAAAAGTGAGACCAAATCGAGAATTTGCGAGATTCTTACCAGTTGTGACGTAAACCCTATGTATTTAACATGGGGAATACCAACTTGTGCCGTCAGAAACAGCGCCCTGCCAACAAAGCTCAAATAAGCTGTTCCGAGATGGAAAATAATTTTTCTAAAAATGTTCCGAAAACTTTAAAAAATAAATAAAAATCATTTCGGCCATTTTAAGGGACGGCAAAAATTATTCAGTCATAAAATATCTGATGTCGTAAACCCTTTAATGAGTAAAAATGAAATTTTTACTTATTAAATTGAGTCGGTTTAGTAGATATAGCAAATGTATCCAAAACTTTCTTCAGTGCCTGTCGTTTAATAAGACCGTTACCCTCTTGGTACATGCGCAGTCCTCGTGTCACTTCCTTGATATTTGAATTAATCTGGAAAAATAAAATAAAATAAAAATAAAAATAAAATAAAATATTATTTATTTTTAGAAATATTTATTTTTTTGATTTTTTACTTTTGATTGAAGTATCAAATCCAGACCTGGACCGGTAATTAGAGGTGGTGCTGGAAGTCCATATTTCGCTCTATGAAAAGATTGTTAGTTAAGATTTGGGATTAAAAGGAAGGTTTGGTTTGGTTTGGTGGAACTACATTCAGTGTCACAGTTGGATGTGTCTGTGCCAGGGTCTCGCCAAGAAAACCTACCAAGAATTTTGAGGGTTGTATGAAGTCCAGCTCGATGTGATTGGGAGACCAAATTCCGGAAAGTATTAGTTTTATAATCAGAAAAATTTCATTAGAAATCTTGCTAATTACAATTTTCATAATTTATTCTCAAAAATCATCATTTTTTCAAAATTTATTCTCAAAAATCATCATTTTTTTATAATTTATTCCCTAAAATATCATTTTTCATAATTTATTCCCAAAAATCATCATTTTTCATTAATTTATTCCCAAAAACCATCATTTTTCAGTAATTTATTCCCAAAAATCATCATTTTTCATTAATATATTCCCAAAAATCATCTTTTTTCATTAATTTATTCTCAAAAATCATCAATTTTCAGTAATTTATTCCCAAAAACATAATTTTTCATTAATTTATTCCCAAAAATCATCATTTTTCATCATTTATTCCCAAAAATTATCATTTTTTTCATAATTTATTCCCAAAAATCATAATTTTTCATAATTTATCCTCAAAAATCATCAATTTTCAGTAATTTATTCCCAAAAATCATCATTTTTCAACATTTTCTCCCAAAAATCATCATTTTTCATCATTTTCTCCCAAAAATCATCATTTTTCATCATTTTCTCCCAAAAATCATGATTTCCCATCATTTTCTCCCAAAAATCATGATTTCCCATCATTTTCTCCCAGATCATTTTTCATCATTATCTCCCAAAAAATCATCAATTTATATCAATATCTCCCAAAAAATCATTAACTTATATTATTATCTCCCAGAAATCATCTTTGCCCATCATTTTCTCCCAAAAACCATCATTTTTCATACCAAAAAAAAATCAACATTTTTCTAAAAAGAATTCTTTCCGATTCGAGTAATTCTACCATTCATTTGTGTACATTTGTGTACTGTTAGAGCACCATAGAACCCTTGAAAATGTAGTTACACCAACCTACCAGCAGTCTTATTAGCATTAAAACATCAATTACTTATCACTAACTGCAAGTCCATATTTCAACCTCCTTTTGCCTTCAATTTTCATAAACAGTTGCCTGAAATCGATGCTACCGTCCCCGTACTCTTGAATATCAGACACGAGAGTTTCAAACTGTTGCGGCGTGAGAACAATCCAAAAACCGTTAATCATCTCAAACAGTTTCCTCTTCTTTACTCTTCCGGGCCAACTAAACACTATACTTTGCATAGCCTTAAAATAAAAATAAATAATAAATAATAAAAATAAAAAATAAAAATAAAAATAAATAAAATAAAATAAAAAAACCTTTAAAATTTCGTCGCGATTTTTCACCAATCGGTCTCTCATACATTTTTCAATTTCAAATTTACTCAAACAAACATTTCCCGGCACCCTGCTCACATCGCTTATCAACGATTCTTCATCCGGATCTTAAATAAAAATAAAACTTACATTCTAAAAAAATCTTTTTAAATCATTAATGCCTAGAGCTTTGTTGCTAAATCCGATCGGATGTTGCGCCATTGGTTTGAGCGCCAATTCCTTCGCTAAAACCCTGAACGAATCGTCAGATTGCGGTTGCTGCATTTTTTGTCTCATGATTGCAAAACTGAAAGAAAAAAAATGTAAAAATTTACTCGAAACACGTTTAAATCGAATATATATATATATATATGTATATCGATGTTTTGTATTAACTGGAAAATTTCCTGTTAAATTTGAAACAAACGGAAATTTGAATTTTTAAACTGAAATTTCATCAAAGCCAAAGAACTGACTGAAAGGGAACGTTCATTTTAGTAACCAAGGGTATTGTTTGCATTAACAAACGGGATTAACAACAATAGTTGTTTAGCAACAACCGTTGATACTTAATTTACTGCTTATTTGATGATATTCCTAATAACTGTCAATTAAAAGACCAAAAAAGCTTTATTAGGTACTAGATTAATAATTTAATAGAAACTTAGCGTTTTATACCAAAAAACCAAAACCAAAAATAATTACGTAAAATTTAATTTGGTTTGAACTTTTTTGCATTGTATTTAAAGTATATATTGTCATATCTTATTTTAATCCTCTAGTCGAGCTGAGTCGAAAAATCATCGTTTCGAAGCCAAAAAATGTGCGCAACAATACAAAAACCCAAATGTAAAGAATTTTTTAAAATATTTTACGAGTGTTTTCGTTCGTTAACAATGGCACGCACATTTTTCGACTGCAAAGCGATGATTTTTCGACTCGGCTCGACTAGAGGATTAAAATAAGATATCACAATGTATACTTTCGGTACAATGCATAGACCATTAACCAATGGGAGTTTCGTGTTAGATACGAGTTTATATTTATAATCACATAATCAAATATTTGATTTTTTTTTAGTTTAACCGAATATTTTTGGGGAAAAACACTTAAGTCCCTATTATAACAAATTTCAGTCATGTAGTTATTTTCAATATTTTATTACACAATATTAAATATACGAACAATTTGTATACAACTAGGAATTTGATGTATTCGTGTGTGTATTTTTTTAAAAAATAAACAAAAAAAGGAAAAAAAAAGAAAAAAAACCTAATAAATAATAATAATAATAATAATAATAATAATAATAATAATAATAATAATAATAATAATAATAATAAAATCTTACAATGTACTTTTAAAACAAACTTCTCGGTTATTTTTCATTCATAATTAACATTAAAAATGCAGATTAATAATATATTGAGTACTAAATGAAAAAAAAAATAAAAAAATAATAATAATTTACACAAAAATTTTATTTCACGATTAAATGAAATAAAATTACTAAGCCCCCATTTAAAAACAAAAAAACACAAAAAAAACAAAAAACACAAAAAAAACCCAAAAACACACAAAAAAAACAAAAAAACAACAAAAAAACAACAAAAAACAACAAAAAAACAACAAAAAAACCCAAAAAGTTGAAAATCACTGACGGGGAAGACAAAATTCCACTTGATTCATACGAGTTCTCAACGACAAATGCATTGGCACATCTTCAAAAATAGATCCAAAATATCAATAGCACATTTTCTTTTTTACTTTCATTTCTCCCCTGACAGGAGGACGAGTGTTATGAGATGTTGTTTTCTCCAAACTCAAATTAAAATATAAAAAAAAACCAAAAAACAAAAAAAACACAAAAAAAGGAAGAAAAAAATTCAAGATGCTAAGAATCTCGCTGATGTCGTGAAAAAAACCGACGGGGCCACGAAAGTGGCCATTCGTATTGCCTCGGAACTATTCCGTTCACATTGGCCTCAAAATACTGAAACATTGTGAACCACCATACCCGAGCCAAGTAATTATTTGGACCGGTCATCTGTGATAATGATTAAAAAGATGAAAAATTTGTGTTTTTTTTATTATTCTTTTTTGTTGTTTACCTTCAGTGTTGAGTTGTTGGCGATGGTGTGATATATCCAAAATAACCTGGTTGTGACGTAATAGGCGATAATGACATCGACCGTGTAATGTCCTCGTGAAATAAGAACCATAATTACACCTGTTAGGCTTAGAAGCCACGATAGCCAATGAAGGAGATAGCAGCGACGTGGTGTGTCTAAAAAAAAAAATGCAAATTTTAAACGTTAAAAATTAATAAAAGCCGGATATCGCTGAAAATAAAATGCGTTTCATGCGCATAAAATGGAGATCAAAAATTGCAATTAATAGACAGTTTGCGATTTCTCGTACGAGACCGAAAACGAAATTTAAAAAAACGAAACTTTCAAAAAAATTTCGTTTTTTTAATCCTCAGACGCCTAACATTTTGGGTCAATGCAAAGACCTATTAGTGGTGTCAATTGACACATTTTATATACTCCGAGTTGAAGCGCTTTAGTGCTGGTTACCATGGTTTTACCAACTAATGCTAGGTGTCACCGATTGTAAAAATCAAGACACTCGATAAAAAATTATCATTTGAACAGCGTGCAAGATGTGTTTAATCATTTATTTCTAATAATTGTGTATATTAACTTAATTTTAATTCCAATTAGTGCAATTAATTGCAATTCATATGAAATGTGAACTCAACATGTGCCGACTGCTTTGTTTATTCTCTACTTTGCATATAGGCGGCGTTGTATTTTAAAAGCGCTCTCTAAAGAGAAAAAATGCAGTGAAAACAGCGAACGTTTTAAGCTGAGATTTTAAGGGGCTCATATTTTCTCTTTACAATAACTTTTTTTTTTATAAGTCTGAAAATTACCAAATAAATTGTAAATTGTAAATTGTAAATTGTATGTAAAACCACTTTTTGAACAGATTTTTTTAAAAAAATTTGTATTCAGAATTATTGCCTGTGTCAATTGTCCCATAGGATAGGCTTCTGAGGGTTAAAATCTCGTTAACCTTCTAATGTTGGATTCTCACTTGCGGTAAAATCGTGCGATTTTATTGCGTTTTGCGATTTTTTAAAACGTAATTTGACTCAAATTTTTAAAATTTAAAATTTTTCTAGGTTCGCACATGCAGCAAAAACACAGAAAAACCTTGAAAAATTTTTAATTTTAAAAATAGCGCAATTTTGACGTCAGTTTTTCTCGCAGAATTCGCGCGATAAAGCGGAAAAATCGCAAGTGAGTTACATACGACGCTTAAATCAGCAGCAACAATTTTTAGCAGAACTAGACACTTTATCACAAATTAAGCATAAGTATTGGGCTTGTGGTTTGTGCAAGATGTTTGACCGATTAAAAAACTAGCCTAAAACAATGTAATCGTCACAACTTTGCCAAAATTGCAGCCGAAACGGAGAGAAAATGGCGGCAGAATTTCGCGACAATTGTTGTATTGTATGCAGTGCGCATGCGCAAATCAAGTCGTATAGGCAACAATTTGAAACGAGATTTTTGAAAAATCTCGACCGAGACCTTTCAACCGAGAATACATGTAACGAGTTATTTAACAATATCTCGTTATTTCGCCATTCTCGTAATGAAATAAATCTCCTGCGAGAAATCGCAATCTGTCCAATGCAATAAAAAGTAACTAAATACGCAAAATAAACAAATTTTTCATGTTAAATCACGTGACGCAATAACAAATTAACGACATTTCCAAGAAATTTCCAAGAAATTCTTAAAAATTTGGTCGATTTTTATCAAAAATATCAAAAAAACAATTAAAAAAAATTTATTTTTCACTGAAATTTTGAATAAATTCTTGCATTTTATGATTTTTTAAAATCGGTTTCAGTATAAATCAAGGGCTTTATGCATTTATTTCATGCATTTAATGCATTTTCAGCAAATTTTGCAAAAATATGTATTTTTCAACAAAATAAAATTTTTACATGCAAATTTCTGCATTTATCCGGCCTGTACTAATTAAAATAAGCCAACAAAAATACTTACATTCCCTGATCACCAAATAAGACATTGTAAGTATGACAGTATGACCACTATAAATATAATCTCCACAAAAAGTGTGTTGACCATTTATCGACAGGCCAAACCCGCTCATTAATTGCAGAGCACGTTTCAAAACTAGTACCGCACTTGTAGAATTTGCCTAAAATAAATTAATAATAATAAAAAAAAAAATAAAAATTAACATTTCACGTCATAAAATCTCAAAAAAAAAAAAAAAAAAAAAAAAAAAAAAAAAAAAAAAAA
>JH431261.1:26942-49215 GCA_000239455.1 Strigamia maritima
AGATTGACACGAGTGAAAAACACCTCGCAAACTTTTGTTGATGTCGACTCTAGAATCATCTGGCAGATTTGACGCAGGGCAGTGAAAATTCAATGTGGAGCGTTCAAAATTGTGTACAAAAAAGGTAGCCACAACGGTGTGGCTCATGTTTCAAATTCAATGGGGGGCAGTGAAAATTCAATACGGGACAGTGAAAATTCAATGGGGGGCAGTGAAAATTCAATACGGGGCAGTGAAAATTCAATACGGGGCAGTGAAAATTCAGTGCGGGGCGTTCAAAATTGTGTACAGAAAAGGTAGCCAGAAGAGAGTAGCTCACGTTTCAAATTCAATGCGGGACAGTGAAGATTCAATGCGAAGCGTTCAAAATTGTGTACAGAAAAGGTAGCCAGAACAGTGTAGCTTATGTTTTAAATTCAATGCGGGGCAGTGAAGATTCAATGTGTGGCAGTAAAATTCAATGTCGGGCAGTGAAAATTCAATGCGGAGTATTCAAAATTACAGAAACGGTAAGTGAGAATTCAATGCGGAGCGTTCAAAATTGTGTACAGAAAAGGTAGCCAGAACAGTGTGCTCATGTTTCAAATTCAGTGTGGGGCAGTGAAAATTCGATGCCGGGGAGTGAAAATTCAATGCGGAGCGCTCAAAATTGTGTACAGAAAAGTTAGCCAGAACAGTGTGGCTCATGTTTCAAATTCAATGCGGGGCAGTAAATCAATGCCGGGAAGTGAAAATTCAATGCGGAGCGTTCAAAATTGTGTACAGAAAAGGTAGCCAGAACAGTGTAGCTTATGTTTTAAATTCAATGCGGGGCAGTAAATCAATGCCGGGAAGTGAAAATTCAATGCGGAGCGTTCAAAATTGTGTACAGAAAAGGTAACCAGAACAGTGTGGCTCATGTTTCAAATTCAATGTGGGTCAGTGAAGATTAAATGCGGAGCGTTCAAAATCGTGTACAGAAAAGGTAGCCAGAACATTGTAGCTCATGTTTTGCTGATGAACTTGAGTTTGCGACTCAATTCTCATCTTAGTGATTGACGATACGACACTAGATGAAACGGAGCGGCGGTTTGATGACGTCATTCGCCTAGAGCTAAGTGGCTCGAAATGATGTACGATGTGAGGGCGAATGCCGTGATAATCCAATTAATTTGGAGTTAGATTAAAAACGAAAAAGCAGATGGTATTGTAGACGCGACTCGTGTCCCTCGGAAACATTGGGTTAATTAAAGGCTCCAGTTATGACAGTTAGAATTGCTCGAGGGATTTGTTTTCTAGATTTATTTATTGAAAATAACCCTTTGAAATTTTAATGATATTTTAAGCAACTGCTATTAACTCTTTGGTTCCTGTTTCGGGTACAGCAGGAAATGTCATCCGAGTTGACAAGTTTTCGACCGTGTATCGTTATCGACTGAATTTGATGTGGATTTTACAAAAGGGGAAAAAACCTATAGAAGGGTAAGAAAAAATGGGGTAATCGAAGTACTATTGCCACTTTTCCTGCTCTTTTACTCATGCACGAATGACCTGATGCGACGAGCTTGCGGAGTCCTGTGACCGTTGAATTATGAGTGCGAGCAAATCCTCGTGTAGCACCGCGATCCAGGTCCATGTCGGGGTTTGGAAGTGTGGATGGAGTAGACCGACCGATGCGGGGGTTTTATGCTCGTGGTTTAAATAAATGATGGCAACATTCAATAAAGTGAGTAAAAAAATCGATTCATTCGAGTGGGTAGAGATATTTTTTATTTCTTATATTTTTTTTAAAAAGAATTTTGTGGGTAAAGATTTTTTTTTTTTTTTTAAGTAGTTTTGGCGAGTTTTAGAGTCGGCCCTGGAAAGATCGCAATTGTGTTGAATGTTTACATTGTACCACAAGTTTTCAAGTCTCGAGACTCTAAAAGAGACTTCCGACAATCATTTATTGTAAATATTGAAAAAGTTTAAGTGTTTAGTTTCAACTTTGCGAAAGAGATGGTAAATAGAGTAATAGTAATTTCGGAAAAAAACTTAACTGTGAATATCAGGCAAACAAATTGCAAAATTAAAATTTTAAATTTAATTCAAATTTAATTCAAATTTATTGAATTAGAATAACAAGTTTAGGGTTATAGTGTGTGTCGTAATGACCTGGTGTGTTTTTGTACAGTATGTTTGGATGGAGTTTCAATCTGGTGCCGTAGCAAGCCTTTGGCGGCATGAGAACATAAAAACACCGGCAGTCTGACAAAATTTTTTCTGATTATACTGATTCAAATTAAAAATTATGATTACCGTGTATACTCGCGTATAAGTCGAGGATTTTTCGACCAAATCTTTTATTTTATTTTTTTAATACTTAAAATGGCTATTGACCCTCGTATAAATCGAACCAAATAAAAAAAAAATAAAAATAAAATAAAAAATAAAATTTAGGGGGTCGATTTACCCGTTTTAAGTCAGGGTCGGTCGACTTATACGTGAGTATATACGGTAAATAGACAGTTTGCGATTTCTCGTACGAGATTTCTTTCATTACGAGAATGCCAAAATAACGAGATATTGTTAAAAATCTCGTTACATGAATTCTCGTTTGAAAGATCTCGGTCGAGATTTTTCAAAAATCTTGTCTCAAATTGTCGCGTATACGACTTGATTTGCGCATGCGTACTGCATGCAATACAACAATTGTTGTGAAATTCTGCCGCCATTTTCCTTCCGCTTCGGCTGCAATGTTGCCAAATTTGTGTCGATTTCAGCATCTCGGGTTAGTTTTTTTATTAGTCAAACACAAACCACAAGCCCAATACTTAGGCTTAATTTATGATAAGGTGTCTAGTTCTGCCAAAAATTGTTGTCGCCGATTTGTGTGTCGTATCTAACACGTTTCGTGACAAATCGCAAACACAATACGACATTTTAAATCTGGTTTTCAGTCTCGTACGAGAAATCGCAAACTGTCTAATGTTTTTTAGTAAGAATGCCTAGACAACAATTTCCATACTTGAAGTTTCTTGGTCGGGTGGAAATTTCAAAATAACACAAAAATACAACTACCGTTGATAATTTGTACACCGAAAGACAGATTTAAATCAGACTGATTTTGCATTTTCTATTACAAATTTCCAATAAAATTATTTGGTTTTTATACGAATTTGTTCGAATCTTTAGGATTTTAATTTATTCCGCATTCACGCAAAACCAGTTGTCAGATTCCTAACATTGAATTATAACAGTACTTTAAGTCTCCTAGTGAGAATATATGAAAATTATAAATGTAATTGTACAACACAATGTAATAACAGAGCAAAAATATTCTTCTATTTATTTGAACACATCAAAATCTAACAGTAGTAAAGATAAATATAATAAATTGTTTATACACACAATTAGCCTGATTTTGCACATTTGTGTGTCTGTAAATGCTAAACACAATAATATAATTTACAAAATATTTAACTCCATAAAGTTTAACTCTAAACGTAATTGAGTACTGTAAATAACTTTCACAATTTCCTACTCGCTTTAAATGTCAAAGATTACACATGATACAGCAACATCATTAACGACTCGTAAATCGTGATCAATAATTTGATTAACCGAGGTTAAAATTTAAAATTCAAAACAAACAAAAACCATTAAAATTGCTAATTAGCAATTTCTAAAAAAAAAAAAAATACTCTTTAAATCTTTAAAAAAAAAAAAAATTAAAAACTCTCATGACATTTTATATATAATAACGAACATTTTAGGCGCGGTTGTTTATAGAATCTCAGCAATATAATGAAATGAGTTGACAAATACCTGACAGGCGAATGCATCCTCTAGCAATGAATGTGGCACGCCAAGTTGACTCGCAATTGAATTCTGTGGTGTCGTTGCATGCAAAATACGACTTTTGCACACACTGCACGCCCACTCATTTACTCTACTCGTCATATTTTTAGCTCTATAATAAACCCATAAAAAAAAATTAAAAAAACTATTAATCCCACATGAAAAAGCTTATTTTTAGCAAATAAGTTACCTATTTTACTTTTATCTATTAAAAGTTCAATTTGATTTATTTTCTAATAACGACTTTTTTTTTACTATGCTAATTGGATCCATTTTTCATTTTTCTGATAAAATTAGCTCGCTCACTAGGGGAGAAGGGAGAAACGAACGGAACTTCGTGAAAATGTCAACAAATTTAATTTCTCTTAAATTTCCCCTTTTAATGAAGGACACCGAAAGCGAGGGACACTCAAATCACGTGTTCGTTTCGAAGAAATGCAATGAAATGAATTTAGACATGTCTCTTTGTCCGCACAAGTGCATTCTTGAGTAGTTAGTGGTTCGGGACCCTCACTCGCCAGCTGGATGGGGTGGGATGGTGGGAAGAGTGATCTAAGGTCGAGCGAGAACGCGAGAACGGGACAATGGCTCATCATAAGCTGGATGCGTTTGTCACATATCGCGTGTACGTGTGGTTGGTCTTCCCTCACGGCCTCACCCCACACTCACGCACGCGCTACGAGTATAGTACATTGAGGTCTGTGAAGAAGGGGGAGATTTACGGCCCCCTGTCTGGACTCTGGACCAAAACGAGGTGTCCCTTGATTGTTTGCCAAATGGGAGAAAGGAAGGCCGCGTTAAAACCACCAAAAATCACCAAAATCACCACCCACGCTGCGGCTCGCTGTTGGGGGTCCTTTTCTAAGTGCACTTTGATTCTTTGATGACGTTTTTGCCAAAGTATAAAATTTACATTTGCATTATTTTTTTTTTTTTTATTTTTTATCTTAAAAATTGCTATTGATTCGTGTTGTGGTTGTGATCAAAGAGTATAGTGATCTTATTTGTGCCTTCTTTCAATTTCATTCTGCTCGATACTCGTCTATTAGGGGTCTATAATCACAGGTATTGGCTTATTTGCGCACAAACAAAGCCGCGTCTGTCTTTTGCGCTCCGAAATTGCAATTGAGCTAGGGGGACGGGATGTTGTGTGTTGTGGCTTTCCTATATTTGTTTTTCAGTTTGACTTAGTTTCGCTTTTGTCTGTGCAGATTTGGCATCTGGATGATGTCGTAAAATTGTCGTTTTTCAGGGTGGGAACTGTATATTTAATCCTTTTTAATATTTTTCGCTCATTTAATGACATTTTTAATGTGTCTCGATATCAAGAAGTTCGTGAATCGTGAATCGTGACTCGAGCGACATTTTTTTATTTTTTTTAATTTTATTTATTTTATTTTTTATTTTTTTTTTTTTTTTTTTTTGTTTTTTTTTTAGACGAAATATCCACGAAATTCGTATTTAACGTTGAAAATATTATTTTTTCGGTTGTAATAATTTTTATAATTTTTTTTTTTTGCAAATAGGTATCATATAAGGTAGATGGGGAAAGTTTGATCGTTATAAATGATATGCATATATTTTTTCAGCTGAATAAGCGGCTATCCGATACGCGTTTGATGCACAGCCAGGGAGCAGAAGCACCGTCGTCTTGTTTTATGACTTTTGCATGGTCAGCTGGTGTAGGTAGATATATAGGGAAAACTCATGACTAAAAAATGAGTAAAAATAGTGGAAAAAGTTTGAGCCCCCGCAGAATAAGCATCGATTTATGGCCTTAATTTATGAGAGGAGAGGCCCAAGTGCCGACATGCAGATGTATGCAAAACGGTCATAAAATGAAGCTGTACGAGCCGGCTTGTGCGCAATGTCCTGGCCCTTCAAAATGTTTCCACTGCACTTCACAAGGTCTGTATTTCTATATTTTTCTCACTTTATTTTTGTTTATTACTTTTTTTAATGTTATTTCTTGATTTTTTTTATTTGTTTTTTTGAAATTGTGTAAAAAAATAAAATAAAAAAAAAAAAAAAAAACATAAAAGGGATTTGATTCAAAGTAGATTACAGTTTTTGAAATCTTTATTTATGAATTTTAATTTGTTTTTAGACAAATCTTTCTTTTATAGTGTTGATTTGAGAATTTCTCCCATGATGGCGATACCTACAAGAGAAACTACGATTTTTATTTTTTTAATTTTTGATTTTTAAGTGGCAATGGAAATAAAATGTTTCAAAATTGTGAAAAATAATAAATTTGTGTTTTTTTATATTTATAATATCTAATTTATTACAACCGTTTTATTTTTAGACCACTTTTTTATACGCAGAATTCTGAAACCATTAGTGCATCACTCTTCAGCTATCCAGAAATAATTTTTATTCTACTGCCAGTACGTCACAAAACCCCGTTACTTCGGTACTTCCAACGATGAAAACTGAAATCATTCGCCTACAACCACAATCCACTCATAATCAAAGGTTTATTTTTTACTAATTCCAATCAAGTATAGATCTTTGACTAATCCTATAAATTTCGCAACTAATAGACAACAATACAATATCAAATTTCCACCATAGATGGCGATAGTAAACCGAGTAGCGCTCTCTGCACGTGGAAAGGTTATTTCCGGTACTAAGAAGCTTTTTCATTGATGTGTAGTACGAAGCCGGCATTCCCGACCTATTCAAATATCCTTCCCTGCATTTTAACCGTCAACTAAATCGTGGAAAGCAAAAAAAAAAAACTACTCGGCTTTGCTTCTCGAGATCCTCATTTTTCAAACCATAACTGCGATCTATTTAACTGGTGAAAAATTCATCATGTCGGTATCGACTCATTTGGCATCGCAACTGAAAAATCTCCGTGTCGTATTGAGACAGCCGTTATCACCGAAACAAATTCGAAAAAGACAGATACTAAACTTGAATTGTTTACCCCCGAGTTGCAACACCGAATTCGGGGCATCGGTGCCCATTAGGAATGCCGCCACTTCGTGCGCTTGTGCGGCGGCCAGTTTGCCATCGAGTCCCCGGCGCCAATTCCACGAAGGAACTACGTTTAACAAGTCGCACAACAAAGCTGGAATTATTCATCCGGTTGATGAATTCAAAGTGGGAGATGTGGCAAAGGAGAAAAAAGAGGATTCTGATCATGAATCGTAAGTGGAGTTCATTTTTATAATCTCATTTTTGGACGTTAGGCCTATTATGATTTTGTCGTTTTTTTTTGGTTTTTTTTTTTAAATCTTAATCTTATAATTCTTAAGATATTAGATAAGATGAGGTTTTTTTTCAATGGTTTATAGTGGTTTGTAATTGGATTATTGATTTATTTATTTGGGAGGCTCAATATGTGAACTTCCGGTGAATGTGATTTTTTTTTTTGTTTGATATTTCTTATTTTACTCTTGAGTTTTGATTTTATTATTTTTTTTTTCTAGGAAATTTAATATTTTTATCTAAGTATCAATTATGTTGTTAAGAGGAGAAGCCGAATTTCAGGCGGTGTTTTAATATTATTAATTCATCTTGTTTTAAATTCTATGTGAGGTTTAGTTTTCAAAATAACAATTCTCTTGTTAGACCAATTGAGAATTTTTGGCATAGGTACAGCGAATGTTTATTTTTATTTATTTTTTATTTTTTATTTAATTTTTTTTTGGTCATTAGAAGCTTAAATTGGCTGCTGACATCAACGGTTTACATCGAAAATCAAAATTCTGACTTTGCAAAAGTGTAACAAAAAAAAAAATTATTTTATTGATTCACATTTTCAATGCTCAAAAAGGTCAATCAACAACTTGAAACAAAATTACATCCAATCTTCAGCTTAATTCCAGACTACTTGAGAAATATGTGGATTTGCCAAGCAAGATGGCCACTGCACGCATCATTAAACTTCAAAAAAAGAAAATTTGTTTTAGTATGGCATTTTAACGAGCTTCAATTGTTCTATTTCAATGGTCTCATAATATTCTAAGATTAGTCTAGATTGTCTCTATGTAAATGGCGTTTAGCCAAGATGGTCTATTCGTTGCATTTTACACGAACTAAAAATCGATAGATTTTTTTAAATTCACATTTAAAAAAAAATAATAAAAATTTAATGATCTCACAAAAAAAAAAATAATAATAATAATAATAATAATAATAAATTATTGATCGAAATTAAATAGAAATAAAATTTATTTTCATTAAAAATTAAAATAACAATAACAATTCCGTTACCATGGTAATATGCCGCAGTATAGAAGAGAAAAAAAAAAAATACTTGCTGAATTTTAATATGACGTATTGAAATAAAGTTATTAGAAGACGAGTCGTAATTATAAATAGATAGACAACACGTTTGCGGTTTCCTAAGGTAAACCGGCCGCCTTCACATTCGGCTATCGATTCTTATTGCGACGTCACGTTTCTCAGCTGATGAAAACTTAGGAATAATCGAGTGTCCGATTTTCAAATTTTTAGCATAATTTTCAATATTTAATCGATTTCCACCGTTGAATTTCAAATGATGAAAGCTTATGGTAACGACAAATGACGCGTTAGACAATCAAAAATGGTGGTTTCTCGTTTTTTCGCCACTTTAATGAGGCAAAATGTTGGTAGAAATTTGTTCGATTCGTGTCTAGCTGCGAGAAGTGATAGTTTGAAAATTCGTTATTTTTACACGTCTAATATTTTACGTGAAAGAGATAGGATTGCGATTACCGGTGATGTATTGGAAATTGGTACCGAAGAGATTCACGAGCTTAGTTTACCTTTTGAAAATAACTGCAGGTAAATTTTAAAATTTTAAGTGTTTTACGATTCGAAATTGCGAGTGTTGAAAGGATAATTAATTTTTACGACGTAAAAATGTGAATTTTAATATTTTAATATTTTTATTTCTTTTTTTTGTTTTTTTCAGTTCGTCGACGAATTTACATCAGCATAATGTGGATGATATTTTGTTTGCCTTATTTAAAAATGAGGAAAATCTCGTTCCAGTTGGAAAATTCTTAGCGGTAATACTAAATAACATTAACATATAAAAGTTTTAATGATCTCACTAATGTGCATGAGTTTATTATGCAATCGCGTTGTGTGTTGCATCAAACGTGTTAAGTTGCACAAATTTTATACTTATTGGCTAATAATCTTTTTTGTTTAAATATTTATTCCAGGCTTTACGGGCGACTGGTTTACGAAAAACGGACCCGAGGTTGCGCGAGTTGATGAATAATTTAAAAACTGTAAGGGAACAAAAATTTGGCGAAATTGGCTCAGCCGAAGCACTCACTTTAGATAAAGAAACATTCAAAAGGTGATTTACTATATTTCAAGTGGTTTTTTGATGAAATTAAATTAATTAATTTTTTTTTTTTTTTTTTTAGTGTTATTTTAGAAAATATTGTGCTTATCAGCCGAGCTTTTCGCGGACAGTTTGTCGTGCCTGATTTTACGAATTTTTGCAAGTACATCGAAGAGTTTTATTGGAAATGTAAATCTAATCACGCGGGAAAAGTTGCTAATTACATACCGCAATTGGATCGATTCAGTCCGGATTATTGGGGCGTTTCTCTTTGTACCGTCGATGGACAGAGGTTTATTTTTGATGTTTTGTTTCAAAAAGTCAATTGCTTATTTTATTTTATTTTTTTTTTTTTTAGATATTCGATCGGAGACATCGAGGTTCCTTTCACTGTTCAGTCGTGCAGCAAACCATTGACTTACGCCATTGCGTTGAATGAAGTTGGAGCTGAAGTTGTTCACAAATACGTTGGTCAAGAACCCAGTGGAAGAATGTTTAACGAGCTCATATTGGATTATAACAGTAAAAAACAGTAAAAGTGGTCGAGAAATCTATTTTTATCAACAAAAATTATTATTAATTTCAGAAAAACCACACAATCCAATGATAAATGCTGGAGCAATAATTATATGTTCTTTGCTGCAACGTTTGGTGGAACCTCAAATGAAAGTGTCTGATAAGTTTGATTTTGTAAGTATTTAAAATATAAAACAAACATTGATATTACTAATTCTAGATTGTTTTTGAAATAGGTTACGAATTATTTTAAACGATTGACGGGGTATGAATTTCTCGGATTCAACAATTCGACGTAATTTTTTTTCTTCAAAATTTCGAGTAGGGATGAAATCAGTGATGCATTTCCTGTTTCTTTAATTAGATTTTTATCTGAGCGAGATGCTGCTGACAGAAATTATGCTTTGGGATTTTACATGCGAGAGCATAAATGTTTCCCAGAAAAATGTAACTTGAGGGAAACGATGGACTTCTACTTCCAAGTACGATCAAACCGGATGTTTTAATCTAATCTATCATCAGTAGTTTCCTATAGAAAGCAAATTTTTAATTTACTTTATTTTCTTTTTATTTTTATTTTATTTATCCGTATTTAGTTTTTAAAAATTATTATATCTTCTTATTTAGTTACTGATACTCGCAATTTAGAATATCCCTAGGTAGAGTATTTTATTATAGGTTATTATTTTAAAAAAAAAACATAATTTTTAATAATAAAATAAATATTTTTTTAGCTTTAAATTTCTTTTTATCGCGTTGTTTTTACAGTTATGCGCTTTGGAGGCTAATTGTGAATCGATGAGCGTCATAGCCGCTACCCTAGCGAACGGTGGAATTTGCCCCACGACTGGGGAAAAAGTTTTCCAAACGCACGCTGTTCGAGACGTCTTATCGCTCATGCATTCTTGCGGAATGTATGATTATTCCGGACAATTCGCTTTTAAAGTGACTTGATTAAAGCGTGAAATCAATCGAGTTATTAAATAATTTATTGAATAATTGTAGGTTGGTCTTCCTGCCAAATCAGGTGTGTCTGGTGCTCTTTTACTGGTTGTCCCCAACGTGATGGGGATGTGTTTATGGTCACCACCACTTGACGCTTTGGGGAATTCAGTACGAGGAGTACAATTCTGCGAGGTATAATTATCGAAAACTTAATTTTTTTAATTGAAGATATCTATTAATTAATGAATTTTAATTTCAGGAAGTTGTAACTACGTTTAATTTCCATCGATACGATAATCTTCGACACACGGCTCAAAAGAAAGACCCGCGACGACATAAATTTGAAACGAAAGGATTGCAGATTGTTAGTTTACTTTTCAGTGCAGCCAGTGGTGATGTGACTGCAATGAGACGGTAATAATCGTTAAATTATTCATAAATTTAAGAAAAATTCCATTTTTTTAATTTAATAGACATCAATTATCTGGCCTGGATATGAACCAGTGTGATTATGATGGTCGAACAGCTCTTCATCTAGCTACAGCTGAAGGACACTTGGAATGCGTCGAGTTCCTTTTGCGTCAGTGCAATGTGAAACCAAATCCGAAAGACAGGTGACTCGGTTTAAATTGATTTTCTACTGACATTTATTGACATTTATTTTGTAGATGGGGTCACACACCCTTAGACGATGCGCGGTTGTTCAAACACGAGAAACTGATCGCTTTCTTGGAACAATATTTGACGGAACACCCGCCACCGGATGAGGAAATCGAACCTTTTCACACTAGTATTGAGCATGCGAACGAACCCACAGACCCCGCGCTGGAGGAAGAGGAGCATAAAACGGAGCATACAGCGAAACAAGGAACTTAAAAGAGCCGTGATGGTACGGTACACGATAGTGTGGCATTCCGCTAATATATTACTAAAAAAAAAAAAAAATTTACGAGTTGAATGTTTTACTTTTTCTTTTTCTGAGCATTCCTCAATTGTTCCATTGAGTGTTGTCTTTGAATTTTGAAGGGAAAAGGTACAGATTATTTTAGTAAGGGTTGATCGTAGTTACAATTTTGAATTGTAAATATCCTTGAAAGAGTTAAGTTACTAGATAAAATTTATCTGAATAATACTGGCTAATCTCTCGATGTATGGTTGAATCTTTTGACTTTCTGCAAATTCTTTTTATCTATTAATTTTTTCTTTTTTCTTTTTGCTAATTCATGTCATTTAAATTGTTGCAGTCTGAGTGTTGTTGCGAGTTAAAAAGAAACTTATCATGTTTGCGATATCTGTTGCATATTGTTAAATTATTTAAAAAAAAAAAAAAAAAAAGAATAAGGAATGATAATTGTGACTTATATAAATAGCACTTACAAGTTAGTTGCTTTTTGATTATATACAGATACAGTTGTATAAATTCTAAGTTTAAAAATATTTTTCTCTTATCACATGCCAAAGAATAAAGAATTCCACCTGAGATTGTGCTGCCAATTAAAATATTTAATTATAGTACTTAATATATTGAAATATCATAGAATAAAAATTATGTGAAAATGAATATATCGTAATTTTATCTAAAACTTTAACAGGAAAAATTCTAATTTGCATACAGTAGTGCGGCAAAGTTGCTTCATCACTTCGGCCTATAGATTTGGTAGTGTTGATTTGAAAAATGAATTTTTCTAAAAGACAAAAATTTATTTGTTTGTCGGAAATTAAATGGTTGTTTTACTTGAAATTCGTTTGTTCTCTGGTAGTGTGGACCAATAGTTGTATTACACTGTGAAGTGCTTCATTGCAAAAATCAAATGCATCAACTAGTGGAACACGAACACTGTTGGGGCGTAAAGATTTTAATAAAATTGGAATTTGATTCTGCATTTCACGCATAGAAATATTGAACAGATACATTGAAAAGATGTTACAAATTTAGCAAAAGTGCAAAAAGTGAATTGTTACGTACCAAAATGAAGTCATCGTTGGCGTAAAAACAAGTCGTTTAGAACTGATTTTAATGATTCACTCATTTCGGGCTGGTAAAGGAACTCGTGTACACTTTTCAGCATGTACTGCTGAGTATGAAGCTAAGTAAGAGACACTAATATTTAATAATAATAATATTTAATAATAATAATATTTAATAATATTAAAGTTCTGAATTCAAAGAATAATACTCACACACGAGCTCAACTGAATGACTATTCCAAACAAACTCTCTTCGTACTCCATTTTTAATAGCTGCTTCCGTTGAATCGTTTATAGTTTTCAACGTGCTAAAATGACAAAGATAAGTAAATTCATGCAGATAATTTCTAACTAATTTATAATTATGTTTTGATACATGGCTACATAGTTTCCAATAATACTTTTTGACATTTCTGCAGGTTTTATCGGCTCACGTAAATATTTAACAGTAGAAAGAACTGTTTTCCCATTTTCAATCATTTTATACGGTTTGATATGATTTAGTGAATCTGTAAGAAATTTGGTTTTACCATGTTTTGTTTTGAGGTAGATAAATGAAGTCCAGATCCTCAGATGTCAAAGCGTGTATGTAAATTGGTTTACGTAAAAAAATACTTCAGCTAAACTTTCATTGGAAAAATTCATTATTATAAGTAGGACGGAGTGAATATTAAAATTGTTTATTTAGTAATTTCAAGAATATAGTAGAGCACATAATTGTTTTGTTTTAATACACTTATAAATACACTTATAAATATTTAATGCACTTAGATAATTTAATAAATAAGTTGTGTTAGGTCCCAACCAGATGAAACTGAGTGTTGCTAATTTGTCTTTTTGGATTTCTTAAAGATGCGACTTGATTGCAGGCATTTTATTTTCCTAGATTGCATTTTCATTTCGATTAATTAGAAAAAAATATTACAAACAAATACAAATGATGATTACCTCTAGTTTATTGCTAGGCAAATTGGACAAATAATCATAAAACCGTTCATACACACGTCCATCGTAGGAGCCTATGACACTTTGCAAAGATGCATCGCAGAAGTCGAACCCATCTACAAGGCTTACTATATTCGGTCGTAAAACATTCAACAAGTCTGGTATACGGGAGTTGATTTCTTGTAATTTTTTAGGTGAGTATTTTCCATACTAAATTTAAAAATAATAAAAAAATTATAATAAAATTTAAATTTATTTTATTGTTTTTTTTTTAATTTTTATTCTCACCAGTAATATTTCTCCCGCATTATCTTGAATCCAATAAATGGCCAAAAGTTCAAACAGTTTTTCTAATACTTGACAAAGCGAAACCGATAGTTTTGTATTTAATAAAAACTCGTGCACAGATCGAATAACAAATACTTGCGCGTGTAACTAAAGGAACAAGGAAAAAAACGATAAGACTTTTTAAATTATATACGAACAGTGTAGATCGCACATGTGAACATCTGGCCAGATTAACTGCATTATTTTGCCACGCTATTGCTTCATTTTCACTAGATTTCAAATCATTGTTTAGTTTTTTATCTACTTCTAAAATCATACTAAAAATATAAATACAAAATTTTCAGGTTTTTCTCAAGCACACTAATTAATGCAAGAAAAATTTTACTTTGCAGTTGTCGTATCAAACATGTTGACAAATTCAGTCATGCAGGTCGATGGCCCTTTATCCTTTTTCTTCTTTAAATATTGAACTGTAACACCGATATTTTCTCCATTTTCCATCATTTTGACCGATTTAATCAAATATCTATAAAATGAAAAGTAAATAAAATAAATAAAATAAATAAAATAAAAAAAATAAATAAATAACTTTTTACTTCGCAGTTTGGAGTTTCATGATTGTATTATCCCCTTCATATGTGCACGATGCCTGGATTAAAGCACATATCATAGGTATTCGACTCGCATGCAAATATCCAAGGCCACCACAAGCTTGGCGACATATTTCAGCACCAGTTGCACCCAGATGAGAACTCATAGCTTTCATTGCACATGACAATACGTGCATCTACAATCAAAGTAAAATAATTAAAGCAAACAAGATTTTTTTTTTATTTTTTTTTATTTACTTCATTTAATTTCTCAGCAATGAGGTTGTTCATTGTTTCTATATACATTTTCACCATTTTCTGGAAAGTGAAATAAATCGCATATGCAGTTGCCACTTGAGGAAACAATTTGTACTGTTGTGTTTGGTAATCGAGAATTTTAACTTCAGAACCCCTGGAAAAAATCAAGTAAGTACAGTATCAATTTGTGTATAAATTGTAAATTACCCATCAGTCAAAACTCCTTGCCGGCGGATTGCGCTGTATCTTATAGCAATCGTGCACGCTTGTCCCAATTCGAGAGATGCATTTGAAATTACTCCCATTCGGATGTAAACCATCGTTCCGTAACTGCTTCGTTCATGTTGAGGTTTTACGTAAGTTCCATCTTTTAAAACCTGTTAAAAAACCATTATGCGTGTTACAAATAATTTTATGAGTAGAAAACTATAATCTAACTTGAGCGTGCTTCATTAACATATTTAATCTTGGGATTCTAACGTTAGTTAAACGTAAAAATCCATTATCTGCACCTAGAAATCCCATCTTAGGTCCTAATTCACCGATTTTAACTCCTAAACGAAAATAAACGAAAATAATTTTATTTTAAATAATAATAATAATAATAATAATAATAATAATAATAATAATAATAAAATTATATTTATATAACTAACCCGATACATGTGCATGACTTTCTAAATCTCTCAACTGCACCATAAACATATGCAAGCCGTAGCATTTACCCTTTGTGTATAATTGTGCCATTATCACGGCAAAATTGGCGGTTCGTCCCACTAAAAACAACAAAATTGTAAACATCAAAAATTAATACGATAAATTATTTAAAAATATTTACATGCACCAGGCCAGCATTTTATTGATGTAATAGTGGGAGAATGGAGGATAAACTCCTCCGTATTTTCATCATAGGTGGCAGTAGTCTCCAACTGTTTAATGTCAGAACCTATTTTTAAAAATATTTGTATTTTTAAATTAGATATGATAATTGTTTTGTAGTTTTTTTACCATGCCCTAATTCAGTCTGTGCGTAACTTCCTATTATTTTGCCATTGTCGATCAATGGAATCCAATTCGCCGCTTGCTCTTCCGTCGACTGAGTTAAAACGGTAGGCACAAATAACGCAGTATGAGTGAGAATAGGACTTTCAGATGGTGCTGCAATATATCGTATGTAGCTAGAGTACAGGTACCTTAATGTCAAAGTAAAAAATATTATTGGCAACGCTTTAAATGATGAAAAAATGATTATTATTAATCTTACGGAGTTCCTCCCGGTATTTGTCCAGGAAGATCGACATTAGAAATTTTCTTTTCTACATATTTAGCAGTTGCCAAAACCTTTTTATGATATTCTTCGGAACTTACACCAAGTAGGGAAAATGGATGAGGAATATTTGGATCATCATACAGAAATTTCTCTAAAACGAAAACCGTAATTAATATTGTATGTTTGTACAAAAAAATGAATATTATATGCAATTCATACCAACTTCTTTTCGTTCTTCAGTCACGTCTGTGCTTTGATCTATGAGTGTTGTCAACTCCGATACATCAAAGGTTGCTTTCTTTCTCTCGGCAAGTAATTCAGGATTTACAGAATTATCTTTTCCTTCGTCAGCCATATTCAAGCGCTTGTTTTAGTGCAACAAAATAGAAATTGTTTCGCCTATGAAAAAAGGAAACAGACTGAATTAGATTTCGTTCTCAATTAGATTTCAAGCATAACAATACAAGTTAAGTCGTATTTCCGAGTATTTCTGATGAAACAGCAGTTTGATGAGATATGAATAAGTAAATTTGATAAATCCTAAGATAATATAATAATACACCTGGAAAGAAACCATATGACCTGAAAACATAAGTTCATGCCCTTCTGTTCTCATCCCGGAAGTCAGAGGAAATAGAATCGTGGCCATTTTGCAGCGGGAATTTTGAATGGGTCATAAAATATAAACGTATTATTCGGTCATGTTTTAAACGGAAAAGAAATTTCTTTCATCTAGTATGCTGTAGCCTGTGGGATTAATTCATTCAATTTGCAGCTGTTTTACTTCTATAGATTGCAAATTATATTTTAAATCTTTTAGATTACTATGCAGATATGGTATGGTTATTATTTCCTAATTGTATTTTTTTTCCTCTTACATTATTTTTTTTTTTTTTTTTTTTTTGTGGGTTATCTTTACTATTAATATTTACATTTATTACTATTATTAATGGAAAAAAGTAAGATATAATTATTTTGTAATTCATCATTTTTAACGGTATATATGATTAATTTATTTTTATTTTATGTAAACAGGGAAGTACATCGTATAGGTTTAGACAATGAATTATAATTATTTTTAAATGATTACAGATGATGATTATGTACGAAACACCAAAAACACAACAAATTGGTGACGGTAAGAAATATTAGGTAAATACTATATTTTTTTTACTTATTACTGCTTCTATTCATAGAAAACAAAAATATTGATGTTTATTTTCATCCCATGACAATTTGACAATTTCATCTCTGTCACGAAAAAATATGGTACCGTACTGACGCAAGGATGTACATAAAAGGCATTTTTAGAGTCTAATTGAATTGCATTTTGTTTGTTTTTTGATTTAATAGGAATTCACTTTGGATTTGTTTTTAGCTAGTTCTTGGAAAGAACCTAGATATAATTACCGGTACCGTATACATTATTGAATTCATTGACGCGTGACAGTATATTTCGATTTCCAAAACACTTAGTTGCTAAAATCTGGCTACCTGTACTATACGTTGAAAACTGCAAAGGATCTACTGATTTATTATTATCGGATTCCGACCAAGTTGCATGGATAAGGTAAATTCTCTGACCGTACCGTATAAACAAATAAAATTCTTATAATCTGTTACTTGTTCCATTACAAGTCTTTTCAATTTCTTATGTCATTTTGATTTGAAATACTATCCTTTTGACACTCAAACGTGCAGGGTTAAGATCCTAGCATGTAAATTTGAAATTTAATCAAATGTACGGTATATCGATTTAAAAGCATTATTCTTTTCATACAGATGGATCTGATCGCAAGCTTACAAATTTGGATTTTGGCCCGCATACTCGCAATTCAACATCAATATCCCACCTGAATTTCAATTACTCGAAGTAACGACAAATGATTGTATTAACACACTATTACGTAAGAGATCTTTCAAGCTTGTCAAATGTTGCGAATAATGACATGTTGTTATGCAATAACTTAATCAGACATTTTTATCCAGTTTTATTACGCGTGTAATTTTTAAATTTCTTTTTTTGTAGCACTCGGCAGCACATGCTTTGCCTACAATTTCGTTCTCCGAAGATCAAGAGAACGCTTTGTGTTGACAATATTTGTCCCAAGTGCATGGATATCATTTTGGGTGAATCCTGAAATGGTAGCCCCACGTGTTAGTTTAGGCCTAACATCAATGCTCACACTTGTTACCCATTTTACTTCAGCAATTCGGGAGTTGCCAGCAGTACCGACAGTAATGGCAATAGACATTTGGTCTGATATTTGTCTTATTCTTGTATTTTCTTCTATTACAGCCCAAATTCTGAAACGGTGAGATATTGATTACGAGAGTTTTTGAGCACACTTTTTAACAATTTTTTTATTATAATTATTTTTCACATTTCTGATACATATTTTAGAAAGGTTCGTAAACATTTATTTCAAAAATCGACGGCTAGAATGATGGATAGAATCGCTCAAGTTGTTTTCCCATTTACTTTTTTTGTTTTCGGTGTTCCAGTTTTAAACACATGTATCGCTGCTTTTATTATTTCTGTAGTAAAATTTGTGTAAAAAAAGTGTGTTTTCAAGTGTATACCATACGCAGATCTCAGAATAAATTTCTTTTTCTTTTTATATTTTTTTCCTAACGCCTAGGAATTTAATGAATAAAAAAAACTCATGAAGTCAGAGAAAACAGAATCCTGGCCATTTTTCTACGGAAAATTAAAATTTGAATAGCATAATATAAACTTGAACAGCTGTTTTACTTCTATAGATTGAAAAATTTGATTTTAATGAGATAATACATCCTAAATGTATTATTTTTTTCTTTTATATATTTTTTCGTGTGCTATCTTTACTGTTATGTTTTTAACATAATTTTAACTGAGCTCTTTCAGCAGATTTAATTTTTTTTAAATTTTAATATGATTGCAACAAAATGAATATCAGCATACTTTTAATACTTACATTTTGTACTATTATCAATGGAGAAAAGTAAGATATAATTATTTTGTAATTCAACATTTTTTTTATATTTTACAACTGTATGTTTATGTAATCAGGGGAGTGCATCGTTTAGATGAATTATTTTTAAATGATTACAATATGTACGAACCACCACCAAAAGTCATTTACGGTGGTAAGAAATATTAGATCCTATGTTTTTACTTATTATATTGTTCTATTCACAGAATACAAAAATATTGACGTTTATTTTCATCCAATGACAATTTTATCTTTGTCACCAAAAAATATGGTACTGTACAAAAAATGTAAAATGTTCTAAGGCGTTTCTAAACGTTAATTGAATTGTGTATGTTTGTTTTTTGATTTAAATAGGAATTTACTCTGGATTCGTTTTTAGCTAGTTCTTGGATAGAACCGAGATATAATTATACATTATTGAATTCATTGACGCGTGACAGGTTATTTCGATTTCCAAAACACTTAGTTGCCAAAATGTGGCTGCCTGCACTATACATTGAAAACTGCAAAGGATGTGCTGATTTATTATTATCTGATTCCGACCACGTTAATGTATACTACGATCAAATGGAAAAGACAACTATTGCATGGATAAGGTAAATCGTCTGCAGCATTTTATTAAAATACTATTAACAAATTATTTATTTATTTAGAAGTGTTTTCACTTTCTTATGTCATTTTGATTTGGAATATTATCCTTTTGACACTCAAACGTGTAGTGTTAAAATGCTAACATGTAAATTTAGACTCGAAGCATTTAAATTTAACAATTTAAAAAAAATTATTATTATTTTTTATTTTTTTCAACAGATGGATCTGAATACAAATCGTACAAATTTGGATTTTGGCCCACATACTTGCAACGCAACATCAATATCCCACCTGAATTTCAATTACTCGAAGTAACAACAAATGATTGTATTAACACACTATCACGTAAGAGATCTTTCAAGCTTGTCAAATGTTGCGAATAATGACATGTTGTTACGCAATAACTTAATCAGACATTTTTATCCAGTTTTATTACGCGTGTAATTTTTAAATTTCTTTTTTTTAGCACTCGGCAGCAGATGCTTTGCCTACAATTTCGTTCTCCGAAGATCGAGAGAACGTTATGTGTGGATCATATTTATTCCTAGTGCTCTTATAGTGGTCATATCATGGATATCATTTTGGGTAAATCCTGAAATGGTGGCCCCACGTGTTAGTTTAGGCCTAACATCGATGCTCACACTAATTACCCATTTCACTTCAGCAATTCGGGAGTTGCCAGCAGTGCCGACAATAATGGCAATAGACATTTGGTCTGGTACTTGTATCATTCTTGTATTCTCTTCCATTATGGAATTTTCCATTGTTAATTCCATTTATTATCACACAAATTCTGATTCCGCAACGGTGAGATATCTTATCGATGAGAGTTTATGAGCACTCTTTTAAATTTTTTAATTTTTTTTTTTTTTATTTATAATTATTTTTCAGATTGCAGATACGTACTGGAAAAAGTTTCATAAACATTTATTTCAAAAATCAACTGCTAGAATGGTGGATAGTGTCGCTCAAGTTATATTTCCATTTACTTTTTTAGTTTTCAATGTTGCATACTGGATTTACTTTAGTATCGAGTTTTTTTAAACACAGGATGTATTGGCGCTTTTAAGATTACTTTGGTAAAATTTGTGTCCAAAAAAAACATGTCTTCAATTGTCTTTTTATATTATTGTTTTTCTAAATAATGTATACAATATAGTCCTACTAGTGACTTACTAATTGTTAGTTCAAGTTCAAAAGCCATTACATTGGAGCTGGGAACACTGATCTGGTAATACATACAGTGTTAAATTAAAATCAGATTAAAATTAAATTAAAAATAGATTAAAATTTCATTAAAAATCTTTTCTCGGTTTCAAATTAATATTCTAGAGATAATATATTGAATGATGTATTGAATAAAAATGTTTGCTTACATTCTTCGCAACAATTTGTTATTTTGCAATGCAAATCGTTGTCTATTGTTGCCAGATGTTGCCAAATCACACTAAATCTTTGCCATAATGCTTTTTACCGTTTAATATCACAATATTTTAATAGAATTAAATAAAGAAGCGTGCAATTCTCGATCCACAAGTTCAAAAACCAAAATTTACAATTTTCAGGTTCAGCTCCATGGACGCACCTACTTGATTATCGACTCCTTGATGATACCAGGTGATAACAAGTGCACGAGGTAAGCAATTGAGCGTTGGCAATTGTCCAATCCACAATAAAATTAAGATTACTTAAAATTCAGAGTAAAAATAAAATTTTCTTTTATTTTTCATCAATAGACGCGTTAAAGTATGTCAAAAAAAGATATTCCATCTATTCGATTCGTCATTCAGATATCAGAATGAAGTAAAGGGGTGTGATTACTTTTAGTTTTATGATAAAAATAGTAAATACGGTACTAAATTGTAATGCTATCGTGACACTTTCCTGTCGTTTTGTATACTGTCTGTATACTGCTCCGTCTGGTAATAATAACAGAGCACTTACTGTTAGTTGCAAATGATGTTAGAAATAAATGGATGATGATGATGATGAATGACCTTCTTATTGAAGGTCATTCACGTGCTTAGTAAACTAGAAGATCTGTGCTGAGTGCAATATGAACTTCGCTTCCTTTGCACACGAAACCTACGTAAAATTTTCAATTTTTGTTGGTATTTAGAATTAGAACATCAGTGATAAGATTACAATTTTAAGAAATCAAGACCAAGAAACATTATTTATTTACAGTAAAATCTAAAATATATTATTTATTATTTATTTTGAAAACATCGTTTAAACATTATGTTAATTAACTCTAATTATAATCAAATGAACAAGTTTAGTACTAAATAAGAAATTACAGTGGGCTCTTGTTATCTGGTCAACATTTGATAATAGGATGTTTACTCTTAACTGTTGTTGTCATGTTGGTGGAGTGTGCAAAATATTTCTATTCAAATGCAAGTACACACAACTTTTGAGCTGCAGTTAGTATAATTTAACTACATACGTAATGAGTTCGAAACAGCCAGATTCAATTGCAACGATCGAATATAAATCTCAAGAAGAAAAATCACCATTGTAAGTATAAGAATAAATAGTTTTTTCAAACGGTTTTAACAAAACATGAAAACTGATATAAAAAATAAAAAAATCACGGAAAAGCGGATGTGGCACTTTATACATTTTTTCTTTATTTATTAAATATAGGAACAAATCCTTCAGACTCGACGGTGGTTTATTAGCTCAATATGGCTCAATAGTACCTAAAAAAGACTCGATAATTCTCTGTGGACATGGAAATGAATTTGGCAAGTGTTGTGTTGACAATATTAGTTTGCCATGTGGAAAGTGGACTGACAACGTAAGTACT
>JH431261.1:49393-76527 GCA_000239455.1 Strigamia maritima
CCATTGATTTTTACCTTGTGTGTGTGTGTGGAAAAAAAAAAAAAAAAAAGAGAAAAACAATTGCAGAACGGGCAAAGGCCTTTCGGGGGCGGGATTTTTTCGATAATCTAGGACAATTACTACCTTTTAGTATTTTGCATTATTAAATTTTATAATAAATTAAATTTTTTTTTTTTTTTTCTTTTTCACAGAGGTTATCGGTGCATTAACATCAGTATTACTCATATGGGTTGTGACTGGAATCTTAGTGTACATGGCCGTTGAAAGAATTGTCAATAAAACATATGATATTGAAGCAGATATTATGCTTATAACGTCTGCAGTTGGAGTTGCTGTTAATATAATGTTTGTATTTGTTTTTATACAATGTATGATAATAAATCATAAATGTTTTTTGTTTTTTTTTTTTTTTTTTTTTCAGCATGGGTTTTGTTTTGCATTGCGGCGGTGGACATGGCCATAGTCATGGTGGTGGAAGTGGTGGTCATGTTCATAATGCTGGTCATAGTCATAATGAAGAAAATGATGACAAAGAAAAAGATAGTAGAAATATTAACGTGCGAGCTGCTCTTATACACGTTATTGGAGATTTTATACAAAGTATTGGAGTTTTTATAGCAGCTTTAGTTATTTATTTCAGAGTAAGAAAAAAAAAAAAAAAAAAAAATTTTATATGTAATTAATTACCATAATTTTTTTTTTTTATCATTTTAATTGCAGCCAGATTTAGGCATAATGGATCCAATTTGCACTTTCCTATTTTCTGTATTAGTTTTAATTACAACTATAAATATTTTGAAGGATGTGATACTGGTATTAATGGAGGGTAAAACAATTGAGTTTGTAATTAAAATCAAAAAACAGTTCTAATATTATTTTTTTTTTTTTTTTTTTTTTAAAAAAATTTAGGTCTGCCTAGAGGAATTAATTTTAGTGATGTTTATGAGACTTTCATGTCCATCGGTGGAGTGGTCAGAGTTCATAATTTAAGAATTTGGTCTCTTAGTATGGATAAAATAGCAATGTCCGCACATATAGTTGTTAGTAAGTATTTAAAATTATTAAATTATTATTTAAATTACTTATTTAATTTTAATTAAACAGATCCAGGGATGAATACGCAGCAGATACTTAAAGACGCATCTAATGTAATTCGCAAGAAATTCTCTTTTTTTGAAATGACATTGCAAATTGAAGATTACAGAGCAGAAATGCAAGACTGTACTCAATGTCAGTGTCCGAAAGATTAACAAATCCTTCTAAAAAAAAACTAAAAAAAAGTAATTCTTCTCAGGATGTTCCATTGCGAACATTGTGTATTTATTAATAGTTTATTACCAATTATCGTAATTGATTTACATAGTTTTGAAACTCTTCTAGTGATAATAATAATAAACTCGTAAATGAATTACCGAAAATCTCCGTAATACCTAATTAAAATTGTCAATTCTGTCGTCCGAACAACATCTCAAAGTCATAATGAAGAATTTCTTCAACTCGTTGTTTCTATTTAGCATTGTTATCACATTAACAAAAAATTTTTAAAAATATATTTTTATATTTTTATTTTTTTACCTCGGATTTTATAAAAAGTCGAGGAATAAATTCTTTCTCAGTTCCTCCAGAATTTGCTTGAAGAAGCTTTTTTATTCGAATAGCATCAATAGCATTTGCCTGAAGACTGATCAAATACTTGCAACGAGTTTCCTATAACAATAATAAAATCAAAATTAATACTCAACAGTGCACAACATTTGAAAATATCTAACCCTCAATTTATTAACGTTAATCTTCAACTGTGCTATACGTTTTCTGGATTCAGCTGCACTGAAATTTCAACACAAACTTTTCAATATAGAAATTTAACAATTTATTTGTTATTTGTACTGTAATTCTCCAAACAAATTAGAATTCAATTCAGGTGAGAATCCGCCATAAGCATCACGCCTATTTTCATATGCGCTGTTTAGAAGTAAAAGAAAGAAGAAAAAAAATCAATATTATATTATAATAAGTAACAGCATACGCAATTTGACTTCGTTTCCAGTTGATATTTCTGTTTCTGGTGTCATCAATTTTTTCTATGAGTTCGAGAGGAATGTCTGACCAATTCTGAACTCAATAGTCGCAATAGACAAAAAAAAATAAAAATATTTTTAAGATAATTAATAATTTTTATTTTTATGTTTGCCCTACCGTCCGACGACTTTCAAGAAGGGATATAATTCTGACAGTCTCATTCTGAACCAAATATTATTAAATCAAATTGTCTTAGTCAGTATGCTAGGACTTACTTTGTTATGGGCTTTTTCGTGGGCTTTTTTAAACATTATTAATTTAATACATTAACACATTCTGTTTTTTTTTTTAAAGAGAAAGTAATGATTGAATAAGTGGACATCACGTTAAATTTTATCAAGAACAAGGCATTATTTTGTATAAAAAATGTTGAAAAAATAGTTATACGCCGACCATTTTGTAGTTGAGCAGCTATTTCCATGGAAACGGCTAATTTATCACTTATTTATGATATGGACAGCCGTTTTGATCACTATAAAATTAATAACCTATCAAACTAAAATCAATTCTGCTATTTAACATTTAAAATCCACAGATTAATTAATTTATGAATATTTATTGTAGTTACTTTTTTTTCTACAAGCGGGCGCCATCATCTTGTCTATCATGCACAGGATGCGAGTCTTTGACGCAGCAACAAGATGATTGATTTTATTGCAAAGTAAAAATTTCAAATTATTTTCATCTATCAAAATTGCTATTCCATGTTATGACAACAATCAACACACAGACAAATTTCTCTATACTCTTAATTTTGCAGCCGTAACCTTACGCCCTCTCGCATGCTCTTTTGTAAACACACTTTAGGAAACATTTTAAAATTGAAATCTAATTTGAAATAATTTACTTTATATGTTAAACATAAATTTAACTGTATTTTTTGTTTTTAATCCAAGAAATTAAACTTTAGATTTATTAGTTGATACCAAGTTAAAAATAAATTAAGTTGTAATTTACACTAATTTACGATAATTTACGATAATTTTTTTGAATAAGATAAAGTTAATGTTTTTGCAATTAAAATTGCATAAAACATCTACTTTAATGCATATCCACATAATATTCTCAATATCATTTACGAAGTACAGTATCTAGACTTTTTTAAATTTTATTTTATTTTTTTTTTTTGTTTTTAGAAGTAATTCTATCTTCTTTTGAATTGAACTCTGATCAATAATCGAATTATAAAAGTCTGATAAAATTCTCAGTCTAAATCTGGAACAAGTATTCTTGTTAAATAAGCATTCTTGTCATTTCCTTTCTGCAAATCAATGAATTTCACACAACAGCATCTTTTATTACTAAGTGGAACCGTAATTTTTACACTAACCCTTACATGGATTCTGAAAAAAAAATCCATCGATCTTACCTCGGTGTAAGGCTTAAACCAGTCGCCAGAGTTGCAGTGTTAACTATTTTTCCCATCAAATCATGCAAAGGAATTTCGCTGGAATCAGCTGAATGCACAGACATGGGTTTGAAAAGTGGCAAAATAAAAGATAGGTATGTAATTTATACGTAACGTTATACTAGTATGTAAAAATATAACCTAACTTGGTCTAAATTTAAAGGCACTTCATGGTGATCACTAATGACGGCAAGAAAATCAATGCTCGTGACGAACCAACGCTTCTCTTAGTTGTACCTAGTTTCCATGACAATGAAATGTGGGTTGATGCACCTGATATGCCCACCTTAAAAATCAATCTCGATGACATAGAAGATAGAGCAGATGACGTTCATTTAACTAAGTTATTTAATGATGTAAATAAAATAATCAAAATGTATCTAATGGAGTTTAATTTCTTTAGGATTTGGGATGTTGAAGTTGGTGGAGTCCACTGCGGTTCCGAATGCGCCAATTGGTTTAAAGAATACTTAAAAAGAGATGATGTTATGTTAATTCATCACAATTCGCACGTCAAGCCAAAATATTGCGTAGATAAAGATCTCGTCAAATCACTTGTAACACCTGAGGATAAGGTAAACTCTATCCAACAATTCGTGCACGAAACTGAAAAGTGAACTTTTTTGCATTGTACTCAAAGTATATATTGTGGTATCTTATTTTAATCCTCTGATCGAGCTGAGTCGAAAAATCATTGTTTCGTAGCCAAAAAATGTGCGCAACAATAGAAAAACCCAAATGTAAAGAATTTTTTCAAATATTTTACGAGCGTTTTCGTTTATTAACAATGGTACTCACATTTTTGGACTACGAAGCAATGATTTTTCGGCTCGGCTCAACTAGAGGATTAAAATACGATACCACAATATATACTTTCAGTACAATGCATGGGAGTTACGTGCACGAATTGTTAAAGATATAAATTTATTGTGACATTTTTTTGTTGTTTTTAATTCAAAATTGATCTGTTTTAGGCTGCATATGCGGATTTCAGTTGTTACTTATTGATGAATCGAGCTTCAATTTTTGATTTGAATAACAGAATAACTAATATTGCGGGAATTGCAAATTTTAGAAGTAATATTTTAACTTCTGGTAGTCCACCGTATAGCGAAGTGAGTCATTTTCTGCTAATTACATGAAATAATGCAGTACTATTTTAAATTCTTAATAGGATTCTTGGAAATATGTCCGAATCGGAGACAACGCTTGGTTTCGGAATGTTAAACTCTGTCAAAGGTATTCAAATTAACTCGTCAAACAAAATAAGTTGAATTTTAATGATCATACTGCAGATGCACTATGATAATTACCGATGCTGAAACAGGAATTCGCGACAAACAACAAGAAGCTCTGTCCGCGTTATTAAAGTACATCTAATATAATTCTAATTGTAATTGTAACATTTAATTTTTTTTTTTTTTTTTTTTTTTATTTTTTTTTTTTTTTGTTTTTAGATATAGAAAAGCCAAACACATAGAACCGGCCTTTAAGCAGTTCGACGGTGAAGCCGCTCTTTTAGGGCTGCATTTGACTTATGATGTAGGAGGTGAAATTAAGGTTGGGGACACAGTTTATGCTGTTGACGTGTCGCCCGTAAAATATCATAAGTTTTAAAATAAATAAATAAACTTAAAATTTATCTCATTTCAGTTTCTCAATTTATTTCATTATTTTTATTTTTGTAATTTTTTTTATTTTTTTATTTGCACAAGACCGATGTCAAAGGACCATTATTTTCTAAGAATTTCATTGCAATTTTTTCTTCTGGGAGAGTTCTCCTAAAATGCAACCTTTAAGTGCGGAACAGAGAAGTAAAGGAAGTCACTATTCTTTTTTGCTACATAAAACCCGCAAAAAAATGACGTCATTTTCACACCACGTGTTCTTACATCCTTTTAATTTCTGGGAAGTTAAACATTGCTGATAAGAGACTTGTTTGATACTGCACTGCCATTTCCCTTAATTTTATAAACCGACACTTATTACAGCAGGTTGAATTAGTCGCCTTTAATCCAATTGTAAGCGTCTCAAACGATTAGAAGATTACAAGTAGGTGATTAAGCAAGCTGGAGTCACTGCACTGAAGAATATTTACCTCACTTATGACTCGATTGCGTTGGTTTGTATTCTTAAGATAGTAATAACGACAACCGCAGAAACAGAAGAAACAAAGAAGAAAAGTCGATAATGGAAATTGTCGTTTGCGTTTTAAATGGATGAAAATGGATGGGATTTTTATTTTCATCATATTTTTACACTTTTTGTGTTTTAATAAGGGACGCACACAGCATGGTTAATTTTTTTTTTTTTTTTTTTTTATTATAATTTTTATATTTTTTAATTTTTATTGTATTTCTGTCATAACCAAAAATATGATTCATGCATATACACTAAAAAAGCAAGGATTTGAAATAAGATTAGAGTAAAATTGCAATAAAAGCCGGATGTTTCCCTGTTGACCAATTTCCTCGTAGAATTCGATTGAAATGTCCAAAAAAAAAATTAATAATTATATTTTTAATTTTATTTTATTTAATTTTTTTTTTGCATTTGATAACAGTTAGTCCGCGTTGTGGTATTCCCGGACTTCCATTCCAAGGAAATATTACCCCGTACAAAACTGAGTACGAAATTAATGACAGAATATATTATAATTGCACAGAAGGTTATAATTTAGAAGGAGTGCGTCACACTGACTGCGATAGTTATGCTAACTGGAATGTTCAAGTTCCTCCTTTATGTAGTAAGTAGTGACATAATTAAATAAATTAAAAATTTCAAATATATAACAAATATTTCAGGACAGAATTTTGCTCACAAAAGTAAAACATTCAGCTCAGCAAGCGACAAAAATTTTGATTCGGATGTAGCAATTGATGGCAATCGTAAAACATGCACAAATATTAAAAGTGACGTAAATAAAGACGTATGGTGGTCTGTTGATTTCTATAAAACAGTTAGCATTGAAAAAGTGTACATTTTTGGTAAAATAGACTAAAATTGACTAAAATCAAAAATATAGATACGATAACTTTTTCTTTTCGTTTCCACTATAGCTACATCGATCAATAGACGATATAACATGACTATTTCAATAGGAACAATTAAAGGAAATGTTCGAACTATAAAACAGTGTTACGCAATTGTTTTAAATGAACAAACGGTATTTACTAACATTTTTGTTCTTATGATTCTGAGATTCTATTCTATATTTAACTTTTGCCTAGTCAGGAGACAGCCTGAATCACTTAATAGAATGCAAAGGAAATGGCGAATTCTTATTTATTAAAGACAATAGAGGACACCATCCGCTGCGAACTTTGAATTTGTGCGAAGTGGCCGTATACTCAAAAATAGGTTCAATAAGTTTTTTTTTTTTAAAAAAATTATCTTGATTTCATGACATATATGTATTATCAGAATTAATTTGCGGGGAACCTGAACGTAAGCCAAATTGTTTGATTTCCGATGTCAGTTTCCAAGGAGAGCAGAGAGTCGAGTATTATCCTGATACCGGTTACTCGATAAGTCAAAGTGTCGTGACGCGTGTTTGTAAAGATGGAAAATGGTTTCCAAAAGATGCCCCTCTATGCCAAAAGTAAAAAAAAAAAAAAAAAATATAATGAACTTAAATTATGACTAAATGCAATTTTACACATTTAGAAATTCCTGGATATCTTCCCGATCGAGCTGGAGCTGGAGGAAATCTTGGAGGTAATTCAACTCGCACTAATATGATCGTTGGTAAGTTAATATTCAATTGATATCTACATTTTAATTAAGTATAATTTTAATTTTTTAAGGAGTAGCCATTGGTGTAACTGCAGCTTCTGTATCGACCATTATAGTTATTATTGTCGTCGTTGTTGTTATGCGAAAGTAATATTTAAATAATTTTAATTTTTAATGTAAAAATCTATATCTGAATTTCACTTTGCAGATATTACAGACGTGCCAACCGTCAGACATCAACAGTTTCAGACACAGAAGGTTATTTTCTACGTGTTAATCCTTCTTCAGTCAGTTCTGCAGAATCACCAACGATTCAACCGACATATTCTCGTCCGTGGGATGATCCAGCACTACACATGTACGAATACATATATTCAGAGTCACTTCCACGTCGACCACCTCAGCCATCAACTCTGGAACGTCAAAAAGCTAATGATGAACTAGTTAACTTCGACAAAACTGGTTACTTAGCTCATCGCAATTCTGCTAAACGAGCGTGGACAAAAACAAATTCGAAAGAACGAAATACGCGCAAAAGTCTACTAGAAACAGAAACGCCAGTTTCAGCGCCAAAAAATATGACAATTTCTTCAAATACTAACACTCTTCCTCAAGGACGTACGAGTTGTTACAACGAGCTGGAAGTCGATGCATATGGATATGCAGAACCGGAAGATTCATGCCATGTATGATGATATTACAAACATTCAAAAACACCATTTTTTTTAAAAAAAAAAAACGTGATGTACTTAAAACAGTATGGTAAGTTAATGGGTAATTTTTATTACATTTCAATTCTCCAGCACATTCTTCGAATTTGAATAACATCCTGTTTATTGATGAATTTATTAAAAGTTACGAAACAAAATACTTTTACTTCCTTATCAAATTTAATATTTTAATTATTAAATCGCGTGTATATTTAAGCGATCTGTATAATTTTGTAAATTTTCTATAAAACAAAAATGCATAGTCATCAAGAATATTTCTAGCGTGATAGATTACCATAATTTCTCTTATAACTATGTTTTAATTTGACTAAGATGTTAATAAACTAGTTTTCCTAAAATTAAGTCAGGTTTTACTTTCTATTTTTATTAAGTTCTCGTGTTGGTAGCACAACATCAAGGACTACAACACATACAGTTGAACTGTAAGTTATTTGGACAAGTTACAGCACACGTTGTCAGCACACAGGATGTCCTAGAACATCATAATATATCTCAAGGATGTCTACGAGAATGTGTAAATTTAAATGACTATCCAATAAACTCAATTTAAAACATTTACAATTTAAATTCCTATACTTTAGATGACTTTAATCAGCATGTGTAGTACTGCTATTTTTAGCTTTTTGCAGACCACAATCTCTGCTTAGAATATCACAATTTGACTTGTTAGCATTCTTTCATATTTACGTTATACACAAAAACTAGTATAAATCAAAATAATATTTTATAATCTTTTTTTTTAAATTTTACAATATTTTTTAAATGGTTTACAAACATGTGAATCGAGTTTCAAGCAATACTGATAGCAGATCCTATTTCATTAATCAGCCCCAGTCAACTTATGTAAAAATAAAAATATTTCTATATCAAATTAAAAACATTAAAAACAACTTAATTAAAAATTAGCTTTAATTAAATTTTATGCATCTTTCTAATAGACTCTTTAAAAATTTCAAAACTAATTTACAACGACAATTTTCTCTCGTATAACTGATTTATTATGATCACTTTATTCCACCCCCGACCAAATGTGAAATGACAAACAGCTGACGCGCCTGCGCAGACCAACCCTATCAATTGCTGTCCTTAGTCCTTATTCCCAACTTCCCTTTAGTCATCTTAGTACCGCAGGATGAAATTCCTTTCGTATTTACCAAGGTTTTGAACATGAATATAAAAAAATTATGATTGTATCCTGGATTGAGGGCAGTTTATTGCTTACTCAGGTAGCCTTTCTAGCTGTGGCAGGTGAGTTAGCCTTCGCATATATTTTGCTTAAATCGTGTCGCGGATTCGCGGTGGTCACCTGCAGTTCTATACAAAGGCGTTGTTCTCGAAACGAGGTCAAAAGGAGAACAGCTTTTCTCAGTTTCTGCAGTTTTCTGCAATTACTATTACGATTGAAAATAAATCTGTTTCCAACCTTTAAAAAAAAAAATACAGACATAATATTTAAATTTTACTTTATTTACAAACGAATTATACTACTGTAATAAATCATTACATTCCAAAATGTGAAAAGAATTTTTAAAATATTTTTTTTTGTGTTTTTACTAAAAATAATAGTGATTCATGGCAAACCAACAGTTGTATTTTGTCTTTCATTATTTTTTTTTATTTTTTTTAAATACTGGAAATTTGAGGGGTCGTTGAGAGCCAACACCATCACAGGAAATTCCGTTTCAGTTTCATTTGAAGCGTCAAATTTCTTCATTTTTAAAGAAATAAGAAATTTAAATTAAACGTCTATTTTACAGACTAAAATAACTTTTCATTTTCATTTTTCATTCAACTTGCCTCATTTTCATATCTTTTTTTAATACTAGAATTACAACAGATTTTATTGTTTTTGACTTTTTGTAATATTGTCAGCTTCAGGTTCAGGTTCAGGTTCAGGTTCAGGTATTGGAAGTGACATTCCCGTGCCAATTGGGGACGATGATGCGGATTTCGATCAGTCCGTAACATTCCGCGGAGAATTTTTAAGTTACTATGCAAACAGGGCCGTGGATGAAGATGTAGAAACTTGCAGCAGAACTGCAAACAAGCAGCCAAGATGGTGGCGTCTTACCTTGAAAAGTCCACTCAACATCAGCCGCATACTCGTCATCGGCGGCAAAGACAGAAGCGGTCAAGGTGAACGTACTGACTTATGACAATTTACATAAATAACATCAAACGTGAAGGTTAAATTAACAATTTTTCCCGTTTATAGAATTACAAATGGACAAAGTGAACGTTACAATCGTCCCTGATGATCAATCATCAGCATTTGAATGCAAACTGTCGGAATTCCTTCTAGTTGAAGGTATAAACTTAAAGAAATAAACAAACTAGAAAATTTTTAATATTTATTTCATTAATTTTAATCTTAATCTTGAACTTCATCCATTTTCTTTTTTATTTTTTAATTTTCAAAGTCAGGGATGTCAATTTTACAGACTTTTTTTTCAATGATCAATCTCTCAAGGCAATTGACTTTTTATGGGGGTGGGTGTTCACGCCTTGTTAAAAACACTTATCTACAATCTGACCATGACACCAATTGGAGAACGATAAACACTGATTTTAAAGATTCTTATTAAAATACTATTACTCAAAAATAACAAATATTATTTTAAGATATTTTATTTTATTTTTTTATATTTTCTTTATAGATCTGCAGGAATGGTATCAGTTCAATTGCTCCATGAGAAATGCAGCTAAAACAATACTCCTGTCTGATATGAGACAATCTATTACTGAATTTAGTTTGTGCGAAGTGAAAGTATACGAAAGAGTTGCGGAACCAGAGGAAATTGAACAGGAATCGCTTATTTATGGTAAATATAAATATTTCGTGATCTGTTTTATTCATAGAAAAATTGAAAACTAATTTACATTTTATTTTACAAAAGAAATATCGACCGCTCAAAAAACTAGAAGTACTAAAATGTTATTAGGTATGACGAACGTTAAATAGTCATGGCAATGAACTCGATTAACATTTATTATGTTTTTATATTATAATATAGCCTTCATCAGCTTTATACTCTTGTTGTCAAAATCGTTGTTGTGAAAAATGATGCGGGACATTATTATATGAATAGGACTCCCTCTTCAGTCTTCTTCACGCACTTCATATCATACGACACCAAGTTTTTGCTCGAAATGGTTTGCTATAAGCCTATAACTATACCTAATTTAAAAAAGTGAAAAAAGAAATCCCACTACTTTAATTTATTGTATGTTTTAATGTTTACATTCCAAAATAAAAGAATTGTTATAAATCTTCATAGATAATGATAATTATAGATGAGCCAAAATATGTAGGCCTAATGCAAGCAACTGCGTAGGTAATAAATATTGTGTTTACAAAAAAATGTAATATTAATAATATCTTTTATTTACAATAACAAAAATAATCGTAATTTATAAAAACCTGTATGAGGTTACACGATTCAAGGGCAAAATATCGAATTGTCGAATTGTTTATGTCAAAAAATCGTGATTAAATTTAAATTATAAAAAAAAATACTTGAAAGCCAACGGCATTTACTACTCAAATTCGTATACTCAAGGTTAACTTTGCTTATTATTTTTTTATTCATGCAGCTGAGTTTATCTTCAAGTAAATATAAATCTTCAACAACAAAAAAACGTGATAGTAATTTTTTATTTTTATTTTAGCTCTCCTTTATGGCGGTTTTTTCCAGACTACAAAAGAAGCATTATTTTAAACGACCAGACGAAAAATTGAAGAATTTTTGAAAATTTTCCTGCATTTTAGAACTACTTTAATCATACATCAATTAGGATGCAAATAAGTAATTAAATTAGTTATTAATTCAATTTTACTGACTAATAAGAAGAAGTGCAGACACGTCGTGACTACTAATCAATTCACGCCGGATTTTACTGCTGCAAAGTGAATCCTCGTAAAATAGATGAAAAAAAAATTCAATTATCCAACAATTTTTTTACATGAGATATAAAAGATGAAAGTAAATTTAAAAATTAAATTGCATCACAAAAAATTATTTCAATGACATTTAAATTTCATTATTCTCTAATCTCTAAAACACAAAAAATCGTGAATGGGACAAGGAAACTGCATACATCATCCAATTTAATGCATTACGGTCATGAGTTGCTCGATCAGTGCCATCATAGAAAGCATTCATAAATATAAATTTTTATTTTTTAACCCTTGCCCTTCTTTGAGTTACTTTTTTTAAAAAAAAAAAAAAAAAAGTACCATCCCTTCCTTTCCTTTTTATTTCGTCACGAGACAGCTTCTTGTTATGCTCAGGGTCGCCGCACTGCCTCTCGCCGATTGTATATAAACACCGACCTTGCTCATACTCAGGTAAAAAGAAAACTGGTAAGACAGCAGATGAGACGTGTTTATAATCTTTCTAAATTTAAGGTAATAATTTTTTTTTTTTTAAAAAACAGATACATAATCACAACGAAATGGCCATCTACAGGACATTTGCGATTTTCCTCTTCGCAGTATTGACCGTTGTTTCAGCACAAAGGCGGTCTCAAAGTAATTTATTTATATTTTAATTTTATTATTTTTTTAAAAAAAAAAAATAATAATAATAATTGTTTATCAGCCAATCCTCCCAAATTGGCATCGGATAAAGTTTGCAGAGGCGAATTTGACTGCAGGGACCCTGAAGAATGCCTGAACGGATATTGCGTTCAATGTAAATATCAGTTATCACAGATTTTTTTTAAATCTGACGATTAAATTTAACAATTTAAAAAACCATTTTCAAGTGCCGGCATTCTGTCGATGGCCCGGAAAACCCTATTTTGGAGCAATTCATCCCGATCGCCCGCAATACGATTTTGGTGATGCGATAGAATTCACTTGTAACCCGGGATACAGGCTTGTAGGACAGAAGAAATCGATCTGCAAAGATGACGGCAAGTGGAGCCAGAGTAAACCGAGATGCGGTACGTCATTTTGTATATCTTTAAAACAAAAAAAAAAAATTAATAAATAATATTTCATTTTGATTTAGTTGCAACAAGATGCTCCAATCCAGGACGACCATACAGAGGTATCCTGGTTCCGGACAAACAATGGTATCAACTCGGCGAAACCGTGCAAGTCACTTGCAAAAGCTACTACATCATTAGGGGCTCAAAAAGCTCGCGATGCCGCGAAGACGGTACGTGGTCCGATGAATTGCCTCAGTGCAATAAGCCTGCTGAAGTTTAAATGTACATCATTCAATGATTATTATTATTTTTTTCTTTTATAAAAGTATTAATATCAATAAATGGACATATCAATGCTTAGACTAGAAATTAAAATGAATATTAAATATGCGGATGTCTTGTTGGGTGATTTGATGATGTAAGAATTGAATAAGCAATTAAATAAATATTGATGATCTCTCTTTAATGCTAACATTTATACAAATCGATAATTAAAATGTTAATTCGATGTCGTCGAAGGTCGAACGAGTCCTAGCAAAGTGGCGTCAGCTTCCGACAGCGTCATGTCAGTAGTAGACCCGAGAAAACGGGTGGATAACTCAAGATCGTGTAATCGGAGTCGCACGCGAGTTCCTCGATGATATTCACTTAAAATCAAAAAATCAAAAATTAAGAATTTGAATAAAATTTCAATTGTATTCAAATTTTACCTTCCATTTTTCTGGGGCCTCTGGCAAACGCAGTGAAATTTCCCACCGAATTCTATGTACAGATCATCATTGACAACGTGAAATATTTTCCCGTAGACAATTCTCCCTGCAGGATCACCCATTTGCATCAATTTGCAGTTTCTTAAAAGTGTAGAAAAAGATGTTGAAGATTTTTTCTTAGTAACAAGACTAGTGTTTGTAAGAGCTTCAAATTTGTCGAATGCTTTCGCAAATCCTGTTAATGTTTTGGCAGATTGTCCGTCAGTTTGTGTTTTTGACTCCGATCCATCGTTTTCCGACGAAAATTGGCGCAAATACAGGCTTCGATGTTTGAAAGAAGTTTTTAAAAAATAATTTCGCATTTTAGGAATGGAGGCTGCCATTTTTTAATTGGTGTATTATGATTGGGTGAATGATGTTGCTTAAGACACCAGGCGCATGCGTGAATGGAAAGAGAACCATTTCTAAAAACATTTTGATGGCTGCAGACGCTCAAACTGGAATGTCTACCAGCAAAATGTTGAATTTTTTTAGCTTAATTGGAAAATTAAAGGTAAAGACTAAAACCACTAATCTTAAGTGTAGAAAATAGAATTTCATTTACGTTTAGTTTAGCACACAAAACGCACCGGATGGGTCTTGAGGGCTGTTCCTGATCCAGAGAGCATTGCAGGTCACATGTATCGAATGGCAGTTATGGCTATGGTGTTGGATAAGGCTCAATACGACATATCGAGGTAAGAAATGTTTCACTATATAAAAATACATTTTTGGATAATTTTGTTTTTCCAGGTGCGTAAGACTAGCTTTAGTCCATGATATGGCGGAATGCATCGTGGGTGACATTACGCCCTCGTGTGGAGTGTCGAAAGAGGAGAAACACGAAAAGGAAAAGGCAGCGATGTTGCAAATTAAGGATTTGGTTGGTGAAGCAATGGGCCAAGAATTTTATAGTTTGTGGGAGGTTTGAAACACAAATATGTTTTTTTTATTTTTATTTTTTATGTTAGTATTTAAAGTTTCTTTTGTATTCTCTATAGGAATATGAATATAAAACGACTCCGGAAGCCGGTATTGTCAAGGATTTAGACCGTTTTGATATGGTGTTACAAGCATTCGAATACGAGAAGACTGGAAGCAAAAATTTACAGGAGTTTTTCGATACTACTATGGGTATTTAAATTTTATCACGGTATGGGATTTGTAAGTAATTTTTTTATATATATATATTTTAGGTAAATTTCAAACGACAATGGTTAAAAGATTGGGTTACGGAATTGTATAAGCAAAGAGGCTCAACAAATTCAACCTGACTAATTCATTTGAGAAATCATTTATTTTTATAACCATTTTTGCCATTAAAACATTCTAAACAAAATACTAGAAAAACGAATTTATTCCCCTAATATCTTGTGCTTCAAATAAGACATCAAAGATGATTTGTCGCTTAAATGCATCGAGTCTAAATCATAATATGGTATCTGGAAAAATAGGATTAAAAAAAAAACACTCAATTAATATCTATCGTATTATTTGTCTTATTTTCAGTAAAACGTACAGTTACAACTTTATATTCCAGTATTTCCAATTCATCGATTTTAGTAACAACGTTATTGAATAGACGACACGTGTTTGAGCAAAAACTTGCGGGAGTTAAGATGATAACCGCAACCCTGGAAAATGGTATAAAAATTAAATTATTCCGTTTTGTTGATATTTTAAGTCAAATACTTAGTTGTCCAGTCGTTCGAATGTTTAGATGTAGCATTATTTTTATCGTTTAGGTGAATCTCAAAATCTAATTGTCAAAAACATTAATTAACACAAAATCCTTGAATTTTCCAACACATTGCGAGAAACTCCCATTGGCTGGAGCCTGTTTGCTTGCCCATTAATACAAATTTATATAAATTTGTATTAAATACTACCATATATGGTCATTTTTATGGATGGTCATTCTTCGAATACTTTTTTAAGTGCATTGAACAATGCACACGTGAAAAGGCTCTAGCCAATGAGAAGTTTCTCGCAATGTGTTAGAAACGGAGTTTAGTGAACTTACCAATGAAATGATAATAGTCGGAATACACATTTTCCCGAATTAAATTCTTATCTCCAAAAATTTTCAACTAATTGTTCTTTGCACATCATTCTTCCATTTCACAACTGCTTGACTACTTTTTTTTAACTAAACATAATCGATTAACAAATAAAATAAATACTTAATATTAATCCGTATAATACCTATCATCGAATGTATCCAAAAGTTTTTATTAAACCAGGGCACATTCAAATGCGGTAAATTCAACGTAACATTCCTATTCAAACTGGCTAACGCTTTCATAGGTTGCTGGCCCGGATGATTCAAATCTTTATAATTCAAAACAATAATTAAAAAAATTATTCAAATTAATTAGAAATATTCCTCACCTGCGCAAAACCGATCCATTTTCGTGAGAAAACCAACCGAGAACACTTTGACCAGCAACGATTCCGGATAACGACCCAACATCGCTAAACTTAATAATCCCGAAATATATTCGTAGATATTAACGGAATACACATCAGGTCGAGCCACACATTTGACGAAAATATTTTCTAGAGTATCGATTTCCTTAGGCACGTAATTAAAACACGCTAAAGTCCTAATAACGTCGAGTAACGATTTAACGCGATTTAAATCCCTTTCCACGATGCAAACATCGACCAATTTCTGCAGCAATTGAGGTATATAAATTTTAAATTCCCTAATATTACCACTAGTTAACGTCAAATTTAAGTAATTTATCTCGGGTATAAATTTCGTGTACTTTTCAGAAACACACGCGCTAATTTCGGGACAATAACTACACAGAGTTGTCAACGTAAATCTGCTTAAAATGAGATTTAAATCGTCTAAATTTGATGCCGTATTTAATTTGTCAATTATCGAACGTTTGGCACTTTTCATAATCCCATGAGGGAATTTAATTAATCTTTTAGCTTTCTCGATTCCATCTTGTACGTCGATTAAACCGTCGACTGAGAATGATGATAGCTGAGACATCAAAGTGTCCAATAAAACCGGCGAAATATGACCTGAATTTAAGCTTTGACGTAATAAATAAATACTAAAAACTTGTTTGCAATAAACTGGAATAAATTCATCGAGTTTCCGTTTGCAATGAACCGAGAGAATTTCATCTAATTCGGCTGGATATGTTTTGAGTTTAGAAAAAGCATTCACAACATGTCTGAAACACGTGAGTGTGTTATCTAAATCCGGAAGACATTTCACAACTTGATTACTAAAAGCCGTAATAACTCGTGGATTTTCAGTACGCATTAGAAGTTTCTGTCGAGATAACGAACTGAGTGTCAACGAATCGAATTTATGCAGATTTTCAAGCATTAAATTTTCTAATTTCGCGCTCATTTCTCTGCCATTATCGGACAAAAATAATTAATAACGAGATAATATCGACGGGTTTCACGATAGGAAATTGCATCAAGTTCGTAGCTCTCGTTTCAATAGCTTTGGTCAGTCCGTTAAGTCTCTGTTTAGCCGAAGTCACGTGTAATTTAACGCGAGAAAGGTCGTAAAGCGATAATTTGTCTATGGATTTCTCCAAATGCCATATTAATGGAGCTGTGAATTTTCCGTTAGTTGGTAGAGAAGCGATCCTTCCGAATCTAGCTAAAGATTCCAACATCTTGACTGTACTAAGCACATCAACGCGATCCAATTCGTCTTCGGAGAACCCTAATTTCCCACCGTTCGAATAACTCGAAACGATTCCTCGGATCATGTCGGCCGAACAGAAATAATTTACACTTCCTAAAATCTTCGCGATTTTATTGTAATTATCGGGATTAGTTCTAAATTGTTGACGTCATCCGAGAATTTCTTCACTATTAATCCCAACATGTAAAAACCCGATCTACCGAGATGATTGGATAGTTTCGAGAAATGGTATAAATTGTCCAGATCAAATGTGGAATGTCGAACGATGCATTCGCTGCATACGGCGCTCAATACATCGGATGAACCGGGTACGTGTAATCGGACTAAACCGCATGCAACGATGAGGAGTTCTTCGTTCGAAAACTTGGTTATGTTTTTCATTATTTGCTCTAATAAACGTTGCATTATTTCGGTTTCGAGTATTTGTGAAAATAAACGTTTGCAGTCGTTGGATATGAAGGTTTGTACACAAAGCATGGTTATCGATTCGGAACTTGCCCATGGATATGTTTCGCACACAGTTTTGTACAGAATTTTTTCTAATGTATTCACACATTTTACTAGATTGTCATTTTGAAAACTACACAAATGATTATCCACGATTTCGAACAGTTCATTCACAGTTTCGCAAGAAAATATTGCGTCGTTCAGGTAATACACTGTTAGCATGCTCTTGACAGATAATCCGGTAGAAAAAATATATTTTTTCTTCTCATGTTATTGAATGCTTCGTTCAATCGAAAAAGGCTCATCGTAAGTTTTCCGCTGTTTCTGCGGGGATCCGGATGCCCGTGCGCATAATTTCAGCTGGGAATATTGTCTTCGCAAGTTCAGCATATTTTTTGTTCTGAAATTAAGCATTTTGATTAATTTATGTTAAAAGTAGGTAAATGTTTCATCATGTTTGGCCATGGGGACCGCGTGCTTGCGTAGTCGTTCGCCATCTGGTGTTGAACTATTACTTAATAAAATTATCTCGTTATTTTCTTTTATCTTTAATTTAATTTTATTTTTAAAATTTACGAAAATATTAAATCTTTAGATTTTTTAAATTTGTCAGATAAAAGTCAGATATCTGCTTTACAGATGAGGTTTTGAGTTTTTGACAAATGACGTTTATCCGTTTCCGTTCCGGTCCCTCTTTTTTTCCGGTAACATCCGACTCCGCCGGGGTTTGCGAGTAACTTTATACAGGTAATTTTATACAATAAATATGTTGTGAAATGAGCACGAAGCAAAACTAGTTGACACATTTGACTTAAAAGAAGTTTTTTTTCTCTTTAAAATCGGTATTACGGTTCTGGCAAAATATTAAAACGGATTATAAATAATAGTTGTGTCGAAAATTACGCTAAACATCCTTATCTGGCAATAGTCGTGATCTGTTTCACAGCACAAAGATGACTCATTGAGCGACGCCTCATTCGAAATATAAAACAACAAATTTCGATGTACAATCGTGTTAATTTGCCAAAATTAACGAGAAAAAACACAAACCATTTGCAAATAATTATATAAATAGAGAAAACCATTGAATTAGAAAGATTTAACTTTGATTTAACTTTGATTTTGCTTTATTTGAATTTGAAAACAAAAACAGGAAAAGAAGCTTTTGTTTGTTTTGAATTCATTTTGAAAAAAAAACAAAAAACTTAATTATATTTAAAAACAGTAGACATACTAATCGCAATACGAAAAAATTAATTATCATTTTTATTCAATGTTAAAGGTTAAAATCGAATAACATCATGTCTGCTTCAGAATTATCCCAGATAGCAACCAGACTTGAAAACGTGACCGCACGTCTAGAAAATATAGCCGGAAAAGCTGCTGGTGATTCAGGAGCAGGTAAACTAAATTTAATGCCAAATTATTGCATTAAAAATGTGTCAAATGTGTTGTACTCGTGCTTATCAGCAGTAAAAAAATATTTTGGTCTAAAAACATCAAATTTTGGTCTAAAAACATCAAATTTTGGTCTAAAAACATCAAATTTTGGTCCAAAATATCAAATTTTGATCTAAAATATCAAATTTTGGTCCAAAATATCAAATTTTGATCTAAAATATCGAATTTCGATCTAAAATATCAAATTTCGATCTAAAATATCAAATTTCGATCTAAAATATCAAATTTTGATCTAAAATATCAAATTTCGATCTAAAATATCAAATTTCGATCTAAAATATCAAATTTTGATCTAAAATATCAAATTTCGATCTAAAATATCAAATTTTGATCTAAAATATCAAATTTCGGCCTAAAACTTCAAATTTTTATTACAAAACAATTATTTTACAGTGAAACCAAAATGATTGTTTTAATATATTGCCAATGTCTCGTAGCTGGACTAGTATCCAATTGATCCCACAAATCACTAGTGGGATTATAAGTAAACAAAGAATAATTTTTTCGACTTATTATCCACAGTTTATTGTTCCATGTCACCATGCATGGTTGATCATCTTTAAATGTGTCAGGACTATCCAGATTTTTCCACACATTTTCTTCAATGTCATACATCAGGAAATTGTCAACTATTTGCGGCAATTCCATCGCGCCTCCTAACACATAAATATTGTTATTCAGAGCAGCAACTCCGACCCTGTATCTTCCCAAAACCAACGGTTCCACTCGAGTCCACTGGTCAACAATTGGGTCGTACGATTCGGTCGTAGTCGAGAACAACTTTGTACCTTTTAAACCTCCGATCACATAAATGCGACCTCGCGCGGCAGTCACGGCTAGAGCGCTCTTAGGTTCGCTCAAAGGCGCCATTTGATGCCACACATTCTGTTCGGGATTAAATCGTTCCACATCTCGAAGCCAACCAGACCTGTTACGGCCTCCGATAACATAGAGAAGTCCATTAAGAGCCGTAATTCCAAAATGTACACGTGGAAGAAGCATATTACACACTTGCCTTCTCGCAAATTCAAAAACGGAGGTAACATAAACCGAAGAATCGAAATCGATCGAACTAAGAGCACCTCCGAGTATATAGATTTGATCATCCAATGCCGTGAAGACCGGTGGAATAGCGTATTGTTTCGCAAGTGGGAAATCCTCGCTCTGCGACCACGTTTTGGTTTGCAAATTGTATTTTTGAACGGCGATACTTTTATTTCTCGTAACTGCGAAGATTAGAAGTTGGTTTTCCACATTCCCCGATCTCGGTGGCGGTTCCGGTGGTGGATCTTCGGATGAACCGAAGAAAGAACCGGTCGGTTTGGGATAAAGCGGAGTTTGCGGCGGCGCGGATGACGGTCTACTCGAATTCCGTCTCGGCGGTAACGGCGGAGTCTTGGCGGCAGCATCTTCTTCTTCTTCCACAGGTTTTTCACTGGTTTTCATCATGTTTTTAATCGTGTTTACAAAATCTGGTGATTTTACGAATAATTCCTTATCAAAAATTGTAGTAACTGTCGGTGTTGATAAAGCAATTTCGTTCCATAATGACTGCAGATGGGGCTTTCGGTTAACCGGATCTTCTTGTAGCCACACCATCACGCTCTGCATTGTGACTTCGGGTGAAAGTAACTGACTCGTAGCGATACTTTTAATTTGCTTTATGCTACATTTACCTATTTTCTTGTTCTCAATAAGCGAATGTATATTCTGAACCGAGTAATTAACAATAACATCGTGTAATTCTTTATCGTTGCATTTTTCAGCGGCTTTCCATATTTTAGGGAAATTTTGAAAATTCATTATTTCTTCCACTCGGGACGAACAATACTTGTAAATATCAGTCAGTTGAAACAAATGTGCAGCGATTAGATAAGATTCTATATAACAGGCGTCGAAAACGAATTTTCCAGTGTACATGTAATCCAAGAAGACGCTCATTGTTTGGCTATCCATTGGAATTATTACATTTTCCATATCGTACTCGTGCTGGCTTTCAAATATTGATTTAAAGTATGGGCTGGACGCTGCTAAAATACACGAATGAACCGGGAATAAATTTGAGCCGCAAGAGAGTTTTACGTCACATAGGTTTTCATTTCTTCTCAGGTTCTCGAGTGAGTTGATAAGTCGATCGCGATGAATTTCTTCGACTTGTTTTAAATCCATTTTGATCTTAGTCGTTGTTTATGGTCTATTAAAAAGAGAAAAGAAAAGTATGTTCCGGTTATTGAAATATTATGTTTAGTATTCGACATACCTTTGTACCAAGATTGAGTGAACGGAAGCAGTTTTTCCTTTTTCCTTTTATTTTCGGCTCCTCCCTGTTGTTGCAACTGTGATAGTGATGATGTTAGTCACTGCATATACAGTGAGCTGATACTGATAAAAATCGTTCAAAGTTCATTCGATGTTGATCCATGTAGCTTATGTGTTGATGATGGCTGTTAAAGCAATTTCATGAGTTGAGTTATGGGTTAAAATTTTTTTTTTTTTTTTTTTTTTTTTTTTTTGTTTTTATTATTATAAAAATGTTTAAAAAATTGAATTTGAAAATGTAAATTATATTTTTCAAGTGGTATAAACTTAGTTTTTTCTTTTTTTCTCAAGTTATCATGAAAGCTTCCTGTTGTGTTGGTTCCCAGAATGAAAGAATATATTTTTAACTTTTTTTCTTTTTATTTATTTATTTTTTTTTTTTTATATTTGTACAGGTGAAGTAATGGCGCCTTTTGTCCAGGCTTACGATGGGATTGTTGAAGGTCTTTTTGCAAATTTTATTAGTTTGAGTAAAAAAATTGGAAAGGATGTGAATGTTATGGTAATGTTTTATGTTTATAATATTTTCAAATAAAAAAAAAAATTTAATTAACATTAAAATATTAATTTAGGCAGAAATGGTAAATAATGCATTTACTGCTCAACGACAATTTCTCGTGATAGCCGCTAAGTCACAAACACCAGCTCAAGTAAAAAAAAATTTAAAAAATTAAATAGAAAAAAATATTAATAAAATATTAATTAAAATTTTATTGCAGAATGTTTTGACGCAATTATTGAAACCAACAGCTGACTTAATTCAATCAATTCAGGAATTTCGTGAAAAAAATCGCCACAATGTTTTTTTTAATCATCTTTCTGCTATAAGTGAATCAATTCCTGCTCTTGGCTGGGTTGCAGTGGTACTTTGAGTCATAAAACCAAAAATAAAATTAAAAAAGAAAATTTAATTATTTTAATATTTTTTATCTTTAGAGTCCAACACCGGCTCCATTTATTAAGGAAATGATCGATGCTTGCCAATTCTACACAAACAGGGTTCTCGTAGATTACAAAGAAAAGTATACATTAACATTTTTTTTAAAAAAAACAAACTCTATTCAACAATTCGTGCATTAAACTGAGAAGTGAACTTTTTTGAATTGTACTGAAAGTATATATTGTGCCATCTTATTTTAATCCTCTAGTTGAGCCAAAAAATGGGTGCAACAATACAAAAATCCAAATGTAAATAATTTTTTAAAATATTTTACAAGCGGTTTTGTTTGTACATTTTTGGACTACAAAACAATGATTTCTCGACTCGGCTCAACTAGAGGATCAAAATAAGATACCACAATATATACTTTTAGTACAATGCATAGGTCATTAACCAATGGGAGTTTCGTGCACGAATTGTTAAATAGAGATTAGTTCTGAAAACTTAATCAAATATCTAACAGAGATCAGACCCACGTAGATTGGGTTAAATCTTGGATTCAAACGCTAACTGAATTGCAAGCGTACGTGAAACAACATCACACCACTGGGCTCGTGTGGAATGCGAGGGTATGATGTTTATTTTAAAGATTAATGTTTTATTAATTAATTCTAACACTTTTAGGGTGTTCCAGCATCCAGTGCAAGTGCATCACCTGCAGTTGGTGGACCACCACCACCACCCGGTCCACCACCACCACCCACAGCTGACTTTAGTGGACTCGATATTAACGCAATGGGCGATGACCGAGCCGCACTTTTCAAGGAATTAAACCGCGGGGATGATATTACAAAAAGTAAATATCGAATTTGGATTTTTTTTGGATTTAATATGTAATATATATTAATTTGTCGTTTTCTTTTCAAGGTTTGAAGCCTGTATCTGCGGATCAACAAACTCATAAAAACCCAGCTTTGCGCGCACAAGGCCCAACTCCTTACAAGGCTCCTTCGAGCTCAGGCGCTCCTGGTGTGAAGTCTGTCAGTGCACCCAAAACACCCAAATTTGAACTTCAAGGAAAAAAATGGATTGTGGTAAAAAATTATTTTCAGAAATAATAAAATTAGATTAATTTTACAGACTATTATTCATGTATTTATAGGAACATCATCAAGGAAATCACAACATAATGGTCGACCAAACTCAAATGAATCAGTGCGTGTACGTGTACAATTGTGCCAACTGCACAATTCAAGTGCAGGGGAAAATTAACTCGGTTGTTTTGGGTATTTTTCTGGAATTGTGATTGTTAAATTGGATTTTTAATTAATAAATACATTACAGATCAGTGCAAGAAAACTGCTCTCGTGTTTGATTCACTCGTGGCCGCTTTGGAATTGGTTAACTGCCAGAGCGTTCAGGCGCAGGTATGATATGAGTGTGGGAGTATGTAGAGTTAGTTGTTTCTTATTTTAAAAATCTATTTTAGGTAATGGGCACAGTGCCGACTATTTTAATTGACAAGACAGATGGAGCGCTTCTTTATTTGAGTCCGCAGTCCATGGATGCAGAAATCGTTTCATCCAAATCGTCCGAAATGAATGTTTTGATACCCAAAGATGGAGATTATGTACGTAGACTATAATCAATTAATTGAATTAGTTCAAAACCAACATTTTATTGTTTCAGCTGGAATTTCCTATTCCCGAGCAATACAAATCGAAATGGAATGGCCGTGGACTGGCGACGGAGATAGTGGAACAGAAAGGATAAGTTTATACTTAAAATGATCGAAGCTTAATAATAATTTACAAGATTTTTTTAAAAGCATTTAATTGTTGAATATATTTGATAAACTTTGTAGTGCAATTTATGGTGAAATTATTACTATTTTTTTTTCTTTATGCATAATGTGTAATAAAAAAAAAAACCTATGTAATGTGTGCCTTGCGTAAAATACATTGCTTTCTGGACATTTTTTTTTTGATAATAATAATAATTTGTAATAATTTATAAGAATGTTAATCGTAATATCAATTAACACGAGGGTAAATGTTTATTTAATCAAAAAAAATATAAAAAATATACTAAATATCTAGTCACCAGATGACTGAAATCGTCTGCAAATTACAAACCAAACTTAAGTGTATCAGTATTTAGAATTGTGTGCATTGAGCGGGTTTTGGCATTCGTTTTACCTGCATAGGTAATTATATTTTAAGAAATTTTTTAACAGTTGGATACATAATTTAGTATATGGAATTGAAAAAAAAACCTTGTATTTAATGGAGAAATAATAATAAAAGAAAAAATTGTATCAAAATACTGATATAGGTAGAATTTCAAGGATTTAATATTTTATTTTACATTACTTTCAAGCGCTTTGTTTATATCTTGTGTTATAGTTTCCTTTATAGTGTTACCGCACTCGAATCGCACTTGAGTGAGTTTCGGATTTTGTTTAATCCAATTTAACAGGAGTTTGGCTCCCTCATCTCCGATTTGGTTCCATTCCAAATCCAGCGCTTGAAGAGACGGATGTTGCGCTACAGTACCAGTAAGGCAATCGATTCCATCATCTCCGATGTAACAATAGTCGACGAATAACGTGGAAACTTGAGAATTTTGTCCAACTGCCCAGAAAATTGAGCTCCAATCGTCGTCATTGAGTTGGTTATTACCTGGAACCAAAATAAATTGAAATTTATACATAAAAATAATACTCTATTTATATTTTTAGAATTTACTTTACCTGTTAGAACTAAGGTGTTAAGATTTCTGCTCTGTTCGATTAAACTCGCGAGATTAGTCGCGCCTTCGTTACGAAAATTGCAATTGCCGACATCGAGTGTGTGAAGACCAAACGAGGTATCATTAACTGTCATGGAGAGGTATGAGAATTGAGAATTCAATAATTTAATCGATTTTTTATATCTTACTTTGCAGATTACTAGAATTATGTGCCAGCAGTGCGTTTACAATGGGACACAATCCACTATCGTGAAGCGGATTTGCTCTTAAACTTCAAAAAAAAAAATTCCGTAAATATTTCTAAAATAAGGAATTAAGAGAAAATGATCAAATTACAACAAATGATTTAATGTTGGTTTTTCACGAATTAAGCGAGCGATTTGTTGTCCGGATTGTGGTCCCAAACGATTAAAATTTAAATTGAGTGACTAGAAATTGTAATAAATTAAAAATTAATTTAATTCGATGTTAAAATAATTTACTTTGAGCGGGCAATTTGAATTAATCAATGCATCGATTACAGGTACAATGTTGAGATCATCAATTCCTCCTTTACTGATCGTTAATGTTATAAGATCAGGTCGATATTGCAATTCTTCGCACAATTCGTTAATCTACAATTCAAAAAAAAAAAAATCACGTAATTTGATGATTTTCTATAAGTTATTAATCTACCTGTCCAGATATATCTTGCCCTATGACTTCAATGTCGTTTCCATTGTCTTGTACACTGCTCGACTGCGATTCCATATCCGGAAAGTCTTTTTCGCCGTCTTCACTCGCAGTACTGAGATTCCTGACAATCTGACAAATTGAATTTCTTCTTCCAGTACTTTTCCGTCTATCCAATTTATTATCCGTGATGTCATCATTAGTGGTATGAACATCTGCATGAACTATTGTTTGTTGAATTTCAAGTGCTGCATCTTCATCATCAGAACTGTCGATTGCGACCATTTTTTGCAGCGAAACTTGTCGTTTTTCGTTATTTTTATTGCTCTCTGCAACTTCTTCGATTGTTTTTAATTTTATCCGATCATCATTTACTTTTTCATTCGCTTGTTTCATCGTTTTCTGATTGATCACTTGTGCATCTTTCGGTTTCAAAAATGTGATATCATTATCATCATTATCATCATCATCAGTTTCCTCTTCAGTACCCGAACTACTTGAACCACTTGAACTGCTTCCACTACTAGAACTAGAATTTCTTTTTGTGCCATCAGCATTAATCACTCGTATTTTCGGTCCTCCAACAGCAGTTCCTCGACTAGTGGACGAACCTGTATAAGAGCTGCCTGAATTTGATCCTACAGTTGAATCACTATCGCTATCACTTGAGCCAGTTTCTTCATTTTCCTTTTTTTCACCATCCAATTCCTCTTCCACTTCAGCAATAACTGCCGTATCCTTGAAAATAACACGAAAAAAAATATAAAAAAATTGAAATTTAAGAATTTCCTCAAACTATATACCTCTTCCTTAAGGAGACTCATTTCCAGTGGTATCTCTTCATCAACTTCCTCTTCTGATACATTTTCCATCTCTTTACTAGTTTTAGTCAATGACGGTTCTTTGATGGTAAAATCTTCACATTTTAAATTATCCACATTGGTTTCAACCCATGGTGATATACCAACATTTAAAATCCAAGAACTATTGCCATTATCTTTGCTTTTGATTATTTTATCATTTGGTTTTCCCGAAGGAGAAATTAAAGCAACTTTTTTAGCACTGTAGGGCCTTTTAGACCAAGTTGATTTCACCAAGCTGTTTTTAGTTAATGATTTAAAATCATTTCCATTAGGAGACATTCTTTTTTTCACTGGTGGTAATCCTGAATTTTTATTTTTCTTTCTTGGATTACATCTATAGTAATAAGAAAAATGAAATTATTAAAAAACTTTAATTTTTTTTTTTTTTTTTTTTTTATTTATTTTTTTTTTTTACTTGG
>JH431261.1:76547-106292 GCA_000239455.1 Strigamia maritima
TTTTTTACTTTGGGCAAGGTTTTGATCCATGTACTCCAAGGAGCATGAAATAACCTTGAGGTCCACCAAGACGATAACCAACGGTGTACTTGTATTCGCAACATGCGCTTAATTTCAATGCTAAAATATTGTCAACGTAAATTGTCACACTGAATGGAAAGTCTACATATCGTTTAGAAACGAAACTAAAAACAGCTGCAAAGATAAAAAAAAAAAAAAAAAAAAACATTAATTTTGAGTTAATTTTAGACACTGCGATTTTTCGTACGAAAAAATTAAAATACGAAATCATGAGGAAAAAAAACAATTTTAATACGATTTCGTTTTGATTTTCTCGTTTTATTAATTTTATAACGAAATATAAAAAAGATTTCGTACATTATTTCGTAAATACGACTTGATTTGCGCATGCGCACTGAATGGAATAACGACAATATTCGTCAAATTCCGCCGCCATTTTCCCTCCGCTTCAGCTGCAATTTTGGCAAATTTGTGGCAATTTGATTATCTCAGATTTGTTTTTTAATCGGTCAAACACCTCATACAAACCACAAGCCCAATGCTTAGGCTTAATTTGTGATAAGATGCTTGATTATGAGAAATTGCTGCCGCCAATTAAATGTCGAAAAATCGCAACCTGTTCTACGAAATTTAAAAAAAAACGATTTTTTTTTTAATTTCGTAATTTTTCTTACGAGAAATCGCAAAATCTCTATAATTATAAAAAAAAAAAAAAAAAAATTTAACATCCAGGTATTAGTGGTTCATAAAACACAACCGCAGGGTTCCCACCAGCAAGTTGTTGTTTAATAATGACATCTTGTCTTCCTCCATTGACAAATGTACTGAAAAAAGACCTAGTACCCAAAAACCGCAGTGAAATCTCGCAATAAGAATATTCAACATTTTTTGGTCCAGGATTTTGAGCTCTTGGAGGAGGAAAATTAAGTACCTAAATGAACAAAACAAAAATTAAAAATGATTTTTTGAAATTTCAATATATTTAGGCCTAGTGTTTTTTTTTTTTTTAAAAAAAATAAAAATTTTATAACTAGCAAAGCGTACATCACAAACGGATTATAAATGTAAATATATACCCCTTTTCTAATGCGATTAGGCCTGTTTTTCATACAATAATTCGCTGATTGAGTCCTGATCAATGGGATTGAGTAAGGAGACGTTGATTTTTCTTGCAACCTCGAGTTCGCGCTGCATGTAGCTCGAGTTTTGTTCTTTTGTTCAATAGATTGATTAGCACGAAACCATTACATAGCTTTTTTTATACACACAAAAAAGCACAAAATCACCTGTCGTGCAAAACCAGCTGAACTGTGACTTTTTGTATCTGAAGAAGAACCAGAATCGGAATCGCAAGCGTCCTGAACAAAATAGATTAAGGTGGAAAATGCAAAAAAAAAGTTTATTGTTTTCAGTGCACGAGATTTCAAAAAAGTGCATTTAATATTAAATAAACTCTATCCAACAATTCGTGCACGAAACTAAAAAATTGAACCTTTTTTGCATTCTACCGAAAGTATATATATTGTGGTATCTTATTTTAATCCTCTAGTCGAGCCGAGTCGAAAAATCATCGTTTCGTAGCCAAAAAATGTGCGCAACAATACAAAAACCCAAATGTAAAGAATTTTTTAAAATATTTTACCAGCGTTTTTGTTTATTAACAATAGCACGTAAATTTTTGGACTACGAAACGATGAATTTTCGACTCAACTCAACCAGAGGATCAAAATAAGATACCACAATATATACTTTGAGTACAATGCACAGGTCATTAACCAATGGGAGTTTCGTGCACGAATTGTTAAATAGAGTTTCAATCCGCTATACTTTGAGAACTGAATGAGATTCAAAGTATATCAGAATTAGGCAATTAGGGATAAGCATTATACTGCACTATATCAAAAGTTGTAGAGTCCCGTTCTGAAAATTTCTCAGTGGTCTCATCGGGTACACTTCGAGTTTTCTTGCGAGCAAAATTCTCTCTTCGACTGTCGCAGTGATGCGTGCCCGCTATGTCGTTTCCAGCAGATGGTTGGCTTTTCTGCCGTGCACTCTGGATGGAAAAATTAATCCATCAATTAAATATTAAATTACATAACTTTACTAAATTATATATTTATATATTGATCGTACTCTAACTCTCTCTACAAGCTCCAATCGAATTATTTCTTCAAGTTTTGTTTGCAAATGTGCGCGTCTTGAAAATTCCAAATCCAAAGCTCTTTGTACAATTGCTCGAGCCAAAAACGCCTGACTAGCTAGCCAACGCTGCTCTTCCAGGACTCGACTTTTGTAATCTTGAGGCGAAACAAGTTCACCATTTTGTCTGATCTGTTTGTAAAATTTTTAACAAAAAATATTATAATTTTTATTTATTTATTTATTTTTTTTAAAAATTATTACTAAGCCAGCTCGTATTAAATGTCTTCTTATCCGAGGATTGCTAAAGTACTCGGCTAAATTGTCATCTAATAAGCTGTTATAGTTGCCAAGCAACCTAAAAATAATATTTTTACAATATTTGTATAAACACAGGTACAAATTTTTTTTTGAATTATCAAAATATTTACATATTGATGAATTAAATAATTATTTATTCATCAGAAAATTAAATAAATTATTTAAAATTAGCACAAGCAACATGTCGCTTATAAAAAATGCTAAAAAACAATCACCCACCTCATTTTCAAACGATTAAGCTCAGCCATGTGCTTTACAATTTAATAACACACGATTAATTGTTTGTGGATGTTACGTAGTCAACACTGGCACACAATACATGACAACAAATCTCGCCCGCATTGGTTTGACCACCTGCCACGTATATACACACACCGACGCTAACCATAGTAACCATAGCTACAGTCACATGTTGTCCAGAACAAATTATTGACATTCTATGTATCCCAAATCCCAACCATGAAATTGATTTGACAACATGGTTTTTAAAAAGGGAAAAAAAAAAATTAATTGCTAGGAAAATAAGTAATAATTACTTGTCACGACATGTCGAGGAATTTATTAATTTTTACTTTACTAGAACGTGATATATTTATCGGTTGAGTGATTATTCACTGATATCAAAACTGAAGAAAAAAAGTTAGTTGAGTGAATGAGTCATTCAATTCGAGGAAATATTTTTATTCAAGCTGCAATGGAAACTAACTAGTAAGCAAAATAATAATTATTATTATGATATATAAATTAAAAATAAGTACATCGATATACTTGTATATATTAATATTAATACAATAGATTTAATCGAGTGGTATTGACATTTTTCTCCTCCTCGTGTTATTTTGATTTTCTTCCTCGTTTTCATCTTCCTCCGTACTATCAGAAACAATGTACTCGTCGTCCATATCTTCCTTGTACCTCAGCATCATAACAATCGCTCCGGCCAATGCCATACAAGCGTAAGTACATACAGTTGTTAGTCCAGTTTTTAATGATATTTCAGTTTGCCCGCTTTTCCTTATTCCATTCCTGCACCACACAGCAAAATGTTCGCAGTTATTGGTAATGAAGTTGTATTCTTCTTGATTTTTAATTCTTACTTCACCCCGAAATAATATTTCACTCGGGTCGTACGGAGGTTGTTCTTTGTCCATTATATTATTAATGCGAGCCTCGCTGTGCATCCACACGGCGTCTAAAGGATCCACAGCAACAGCACCCATACCGTGTCGACCTTTATGAATACTCATACTTCCAAAAAACACATTTCCGGAATTAAAATGACCAGCACTTCCCGCGTGAAACACTTTGGGCGAATCGTTATTTTCGGACGAATCGTCATCTTCGGACGAAATCCATCCGCCAGCATAAACCGCCCAATGGTGGTAGACACCGCGCCGAAATTCAATTAGGTCACCAGGGTGCAACAGAGACATGAGAAATTCTTTGTTGTTTTGGGTGTACCAGGCTGATGTGTAGCCGAAGTTCATAACTGAGCATTGGGACATCATTTTTCATGGAGCTGCTATCGGCAGATCCTCAAGGTTATATAGGTATCAATGACTTAAAAGCAGTTTTGTCAGGAACTATTCGGCTGGAATTGGAAAATTCAAGTTAGTCGGCTTAATAAATGGTTCAATTCGAATAGAATTCTTTTATATGTACTGTACTTACTTGTGTCAGACGTGTGGAAAAACCGTGAGCCAACTGAAAAATCCGGCTCACGTGATAACATATCTGCTTCCGTTGTGGGCACGGCTTAAATTTATTTATTTAATGCAGTCAATCCATTTTCCTTTTAAGAGAAGGGGAAATTCCCAGAATGACATGCAAAAGGTTAAAGGGAGTCAAAACATTTTCAAACTATTTTGAATTTTATAATTTCTATGTCTTCTACTTTCTTTCTCATACCGATTATTTATTCATTTCCTCCGATTGATGCTTCCTTAGCGAGAATTATCATAAAAGCAATAAATACGCAAAAACCGCTCCATGCAATCAGAAATTTCGTCGAAAATTTCAAACAAATCATCGGGATACAGTAGGTGTTGATAATAAATAATAAAAAAATAAAATATAAATATAAAAATAAAAAATAAAAAATAAAAAAATTAATTAATGAAAAAAAATTGTATTTTTATAATCTTTTATTTGCATAATATTCTGTACACAATAGACTTAGACACAAAACAAATTTAATCAAACTCATTACTCCGAATCTTTCTTTTTCTTAGAATTCGAGCAAGATTTATACAAGAAATAACTAGCTATGCCCACAGCAGTCGCTCCAACTGCGGTAGCAGCAGCCACCTTCAAATTATCAACTTTCTTTTGAGTTTCCTCCGTCATAACATTGATCAAATTTTCATCGTAACGACAATAGAATGCGAAATGCTTGCAACTGCGAAACACGCTCGGCATAACCCATTCGTCCGCCTGCGCAACAGAATTGTGACCGGTCTTTTCTCTCGCTTTCTCCACGATCTCGCTACTGCAATACGGTTCAAAATCTTCGTCCAATCCGTTCGAAATCCGAACTTTGGGATACATCGATAACAAATCTTTAACGGCTTCCTCAAGAATAGACCATCGATCTTGAGGTTCGTCTTCACCGAAAAAAGCTTCTTTCACGCTGTTCCCAGGTAGGCAACCGTTACAACAATGCTCGCAACTATAATGCGAAACCGTTGGCTTTTTTCCAGAATGAGTCAGTTGATGGCCCGTGTAAACTCCCCAATGTAAACAATTATTTATTTCATCTTTGAATTCCAATAAATCTCCTTCGCAAATAAAACGATCAAACATTACGTCGATATTGGATTGATCGAACCAATCGGAAACCAGTCTGCGTGATGACATAATGCTGAAAACAAACAAATTAAATTACAGTAATAATCACAAATATTTTATAGATAAAAAGTTTACCTATATAGGTTTAATGATGGAACTTGTTCATTTGGATCACAATTTGATACGTTCATTAGTCGTCATCAAAGCTAGTTTTAAGCGATGTTTGTTCCCAAAAATTCTCTTATTTTGTTCGCTATTACTTCCATGCACCTTTGCATCCAACCCACGGGATGTAAGTCGGCGTCTATCTATTTTTTTTACCGTTCCAGACCGGTTCACTTGACAATCCGATTCGTGTCTAATCCGATTTAGAAGAATCGAAAAATCCTGTATAAACATGGCAAAGTATTTTTGAAAGTAAGAAACCCAGAAATTGATAACTTAATCGAAAGTCAGTTAGTTTTATAAGCAGATAAGTATGAATATATTAACAATTCGCTCATTTCTGACTGGTGGAGAGAAATTTGGAGAGTAAAATTTAGGCTTAATAATTTTTATTTAATACGTCATATTAACATAAGATTTTTCTTTATTTTTTACAGCGAAACTAAACACAGCACATACATGATGAGAAAAAAGGTATCTCGTTGTTACCGCCGACACGAGTTGCATTTGTTATATCGTCAGTTGCAATTGGGCGATTTGCTCGAATTCAAACGACGTGGATTTTCACACTGGGCCGTTTATGTCGGCATAGCAGAATACGAAGGAATCGAACAACACTGCGTCATTCATCGTTCGTTACCAGCCGAGTCTGATGTCCACTCTTTGCTTTCCCTCGTTTGTCTGAGCAGTTCTCCGTCGAAAAGGAAGAAAAAAGGCGATGATTTTGGCTCGATTCAAATCGACAGCATCGAAGTGGCGTTTGGAATATTAGACGAGAACGATGTAGTCGTCATCAACAACCAACTCGACGAAAAATGGCGTCCTTTTCCGGTAGAAGAGATAGTTGAGCGGGCTAAATTTTTGATGTACATGGCCGAACCGTACAATTTCGCCACTAATAATTGCGAGCACTTCGCCAATCGATGCCGTTACGGACGTAATTTTAGTCGACAAATTACTAAAGGTGTTCTTAAAATTGCGTCGACTATAGCCAGTGCTGCTGCGACTTTGGCTGCTAGAAATGCGTGGAAAGCGACGATGCCTGTCCTGATGAGCGCGGCTGCGGCTGCCGGTGTTAGTGTGGGGCCAGTGGGTGTTGCTGCCATTGGCGCGGCGCCGACTGTCGCTGGTGTGCTCGTGTCGGCTGCACCGACCATTCTTCACGCAATTCAGAGCCACAGAGATCGGAAGTTGAATTAATTGCAAGTTTGTTGAAAAAAATACGAGAAAAAAATATTTATTTAAAGGAAAATTCATGTTTTCATAATTTTATTTTATATATCAATTTATTCATTGTATCAAATACAAAAAAAATGTAATAATAAAATTTCGATGTGGTATATTTTGAATTTAGAAAATTGTTTTATGTTTATTTTTTTTAACAGTTTAGTTGGTCTACAGCGGTGAAATGATCGATGTTGAAACCAGAGTTTTGCAGTATTTCTTTTCCTTTATCGACGGTCTTTTTGTCAAGGTTGGGGTTAATACTTAAGATGTAAGCACTTTCTGGAATGAAAAATGAAATATTATAAATTAATTAAATTTTTTTTTTTAAAAAATATTTACAGGAACTTACCAAATTCCAGAAATTTAATTCGGGTGCATACGTGAACGACGGCGTAGTTCTTGTAATCGACATGGACGATGGTGTAATTAGTCAAATAAGTGACTAATTTAAAGGAAGTAATTATTCAACATGTGACTGAATTCTCGAGGTAATTTTAATATACTTGGTTACTTACATCTTGAATTTGGGGGTCCAACTGCGAGTATTCCCGGTATTTTGTCATATTTTTGAAACAGAAGAGTTTGGCTAATTTTTTGTTTGTTTGTCCTGAGAAAAAAAAAACCAAAATTAGCATTTTTTTTTTATGACTAAAAGAGAAAAATGAATTTTAATTAAGTTTACCAGACATCTTGATGGGAGCCAGTGATATTAGCATATGTGGCGTTGATTGCGGAGATGGTTGGTCGATTGCATTTTTCATTCGCTCGTATTCGCGGATTAGATTTGTCAATCATGTACCAAGTTGACGAAAACTAAGAATAATAAGAAATATTGTTTAGAATATATTATAATTTTTTTTTTTTTTTTATTTTTTTTTAAATTTAAAAAAATTACTTGTTTTAGACTGAAGTTACCCACAGGAGTCACATGAGCACATTTACAGCAATTTCCTTCTTGATTCAAACTATCTGATCTATCAATACTATCAATTCTTGCATAGCAAGTGCTGATAATCAGACATCCTTGTAAAATGAGGAAAAATATGGATTTCATTGTAGTATGGTAAAGCCAAATTACAGTATAAATTTTTTTCTGGTAGAAGTTCCGTTTTTATACTTTTTTTTTTTAAAAAAAAAAAGCATGACTACGTTTGGTGATTGTGAAACATATCACGAGACAGACATGTTTTTGAATCACTAATCATTAAAGCGGAAACAACAAGTAACAAAATATTAGTGTATCCATTCCACTTTGAGTTAATGACACATTTTTAAGTATTGATTTCAATGTAAATAAGATGTTAATTTGACAAAATCATTTAGAAATGAGACACACCCTTAAGATTTATGAATTTTTTTTAATTTAATCAAATATGTCGCATAGAACGCAAATAATGACGGTAAGTTTTCCAACTAGGAGACGAAAATTTGAATTAAATGTAATGTGTAGTAATGAGTAGGTTTAATCAAAGTAAAGTTTCTGGTGTCATTGGAAAATTTAAGGAAAGGAATTTTATTATTAACTGGAATAAAGTTTCTACATCGGTTTTAAAGTGACGATAGTCCAGTGAAAATTATAAATTATAAATTCTGTATTTGTAAATATTCATGAATGTCGTCAAAAATTGACTTGTTTTTGTTGTTTTTTTTTTTTTTACTTCGAATTGGAAGATTTTTAAAAACTAGAAAACTATTTTTTTTTTTTTTTTTTTTAAAAAAAATAAAAATTAAATTTTATTTAAAATATTGAAAAAAATTTTTATTGAAGAAAAGACCAAAAATTTAAATTTTTAAAAAATCGGAATTTTTAAAGCGATTTTCTCACTTACGGCACCAATTTCAACTCCTGCGCTCATTTTAAAGTTGATTAAATCACAGAGCTGTTCAATTTGACATTTATTTTTTGTCATTTTAAGCAAATAAATTTATTTTGCATCGATGGGAGTCATCTTTGCTTTCCAATCACTATAGGAACTAGAACTAGACACTAGAAAGTTGTTTATTCAAGATGGAAATGTTGTTTGCATCAACATCATAAAGTGAAACATTACTGGAACTCTCCAATGAGCAAAAAACTGATTTTGCCAAAACACAAAGGATGTACAGTTTACCCCTTGATATTTTGCCAATTTGAGGGCAGAAACTAAGGTCAGCGAGAAAATAATGCTGGTGCTGTCAGAAATGATCCATTTTTGACTTTTTGTAGTTTCCAAGACATCGACCTAAACACATTTTTGAAAAATAACTCAAGAACGAAATCATATGTCAACACTCATGGTAAACGTTTTTGCGAGAATTTTGCCTTCCCCTGCTCAAAGTAGGCAACTCATAGCCAAACATTCAGTTAATTGCAATAAAAAAAAAAAAAAAAAAAAAAATAAGCCATAATATAGGTGTAGAAATATCAAATTTCAATTAATTCTCACTCGCTCACTCGTTGTTAACCTTTTAGATGGAAGTTACATTATTATCTAATATCTATCACACATATAGCTGCCCCTTGTAGCCTGACAGGAAAGCCTACATCCAATTTTTATTTTCTGACTTCCTTCGGTTATGTGAGATAAGAGAGTGACGTCAAAGGTTTTTTCCCCCTTAAAATAGAGTTGTATCATTGGTGCTAAACTAAAACTGAAACTTTATATTTACAAGGTCACTTTTCTCACACAGGCGTAACTCACGCAGATTCAAGTTAACTCCACTAAAAATGCCAGGTAATTATTATTATTACTTTTCTAAATTTAAATTTACCAACATTTACAATTTTCCAGTTGGTAAAGTAACCGCATGCTACACCCGCGACAAATTGGAAGACCTCTATCCGCTTTTAACAGTAGGAGACTTACTGGAGTTTCAAAGAACGGCATACGCGCACTGGGCCGTTTATGTCGGTATTCGAGAACATGATGGCGAACTACAACATTGCGTAATCCATCGCGCAGTACCCGCAGACGCCAACAAACGAACCCTTTTTTTAGCGAGTCGTTTTATATCTTATATACATAACCCGCAGTACAACGAGTCAAATTGGTAAGATACATGTGCAAGATATTAGAAGCGTACTTGAAAATGATCGTGTCAGAATCAATAACGCGAAAGACGAGAAATGGAGGCCGAAAGAAGTTGAAGAAATCGTAGCGAGGGCAAATGCGGTACTTTATGGTGTTTACAGTGCTCCGTATAATTTACTGACCAACAACTGCCAACATTTTGCTAATAGTTGTCGATACGGTAAAAGTCGAAGTCAACAGGTGCCCGATTTATTGCTCAAAACTGGAGGTACAGTGGCTAGTGTTGTAATCCCTATAGTCGCCCGTAACGTTGGTTTAGCTGCAGTTTTACCAGCTGTGGGAATAGCTGCTACTGGACCTGTTGGGTTGGCAATTACTGGGGTGGCTATTGGTGTTGGAGTGGTTGGAGCTGCGATTCCACCAGTCGTTCACGCTGTTCAATGCTTGAAAAAAAATAGTTAGTCACGTGGGGTTACCAATTGATTATTTTGTCTGATATTTTGTTAATTTTTTCTTTTCAAAATGATAAAAAGTGACGATAAATGTTTGTTTATGCTGCAATTATTTGGTTTTATTAACTTTTTTTTGCATTATATGAATTGTAATTAACTTATTACAAATATTCAACGTAAAATAACTCGGGTTGTCACGTCATATTTTTTTTTTTTTTTGGAAATTAATTACGTCGGTTTGACGGTTACGATTTTCTAACTTAAAATATTTAAATTATAAATCAACTTGACTTATAATGTATATAAATTAAAAATTATATCCAAAATAAATTGCATAATAAGAAGATAAATTTCGTCGATATTAATTATTCCTCAACTGAGTTGGCCTCAGTTCCAGATTCGTTTTCTCCGACTTCAATGTCTTTAGCAGCGTTGTCCTTAACAGCGTTTTCTTCAACTTCGACATCTTCAACAACGTTTTCTTCAACTTCGACATTTCCAACAACGTTTTCTTCAACTTCGACATCTTCAACAACATTTTCTTTAATTTCGACAGCTTTGATTTCGCCTCCCGATAAACGTTTCGGTTTCGGTTTACCGGTTTTACCAACTTCACCTTCCGAAAAACGCTTTGTTTTCGGTTTAGAATTTTTGCCAACTTCGATTACTTCAATTTCAACGTCTTTCAATTCATCATTATCATTTTCAATTCCATTTAGTTGATTCTTATTGATGTCATCCTTTTTTTCCTCGTCGCTCGAAACCAACCAACATTTACGGGTTCCAAATCCACAACGCTCGCATAATTCGCTCTTATGAGGCGCAGCAATGTTCTTATCAAGCGCTCGATTGGTCGGTTTCCATGTGCCCGACACCAATTTTTGATATCTAATTTAAAAAAAAAAATTTAATTTAATTTAAATTTATTTGCTAAAATAAATAATTTTCAAAATATAAATTTACCGTACTAAAGCGAATTCCATCATGTAAGCAAATTCTTCGACTTGCCACCAAGGTCTTTGCGGTTGACCACATTTCTTGCATTTTTGTTTAAAACGGCGTCGAATGCGTTGTTCTTTAATATCGAGTGTCACCCAAGTGATTTGAGAGGACCAACTTATACGACATTCGGTACATTTGAATGTCCCCCAACCGAAAACACTATGGCGTCGAAAACGGGTGACAACGTCTTCAGGATCCACTTCGTGATCTGCCATCACCTCTGCTATTATCCATTGAACCATTTCCAGGTACCGTTTTCTTTAATCTAAAAATTTAATATTATATTAATATAAAAATTAATCAAAGTGTGAAAAATTTACCTCGTTAAAGACACGGTTTATTCACAACTTCTTAGGTGCGAATTGGACGAGTTTATATCTGCTCTGTCGTATGTGGATGCAGCTTAAGCATGACATGGATCAAATTTACATAATGAAACTAAGTTAAAACAAACTAAATAATTTTTAAAAAAATATATTTTTTGTGTGTAATCAAATTTTAAAAACGAAACTACTGATAATAATTTGAAACAATTGTTTTATTTATTTATTTATTTATTTTTTTTAAAAAAAATTTTTGGTTTTGATAATAAGTTTAAATAGTTATCAACATTTGGCGCTGTAATCAAAAACCGAAACTACTCGGTATAAAGTGTGCATAAATGTAACTATAAATGAATTTTTAATTTTTATCTTAGATCTATACAAAAAAACTATAAAATATTTTTAATATTTTAAAATATTTAAATTTTCTACTTTTTCTGCGAAATAATTCCATCCAATTGACTCTGTGAAAAAAAAATTAATAAAAAAACAAAAAAAAACCAGTTAATTTTTTAATAACACCTAATAAAAAAATCAAAATAAAAACAACCTTCAGTTGAATATTCGTTTTCTTAAGAAATTGTATTTCATCCGCATGCCGCTTCTCATCAACTTGTCGTTGTTCTTGATACCTCTTATCAGTTTGATCAGCTCGAGCCATCAACTCATTCACCTGTCTCTCAAGTTCTCGTCTGTCTACCTCCAATTCTTGAATCTAAAAATTAAAAAATTTAATTCATTTTAATTTCCACTATTTTATACTTTCATTTCATTTAAATAGTCCCTCACTTTACGCTCCATGTCAGCTTTTCCTTGCTCCGATTGCAACGCTTTTCTCATTCCAAAAGCAATGCTACTTTCATAAAGGGTCTGATAAGCAGCAAGTGTCATACGAATTTCATCTCGAACCCTCAATAAAAGCAAACCTCGTTCTGCACAATTAATTGTAACTTGCCGAATTAATTCATCTTAAAACAGAAAAAAAAAAAAAAAATTAATTTTTAAATTATTATTATTATTATTTAACTAAAAATAGAGAAAAATAACCAAAACATTGGGTGTAAAGTTCCCGTCGTACAGGACATATGCCAGTTTCTCGAGCTTGACGTTGCTGCAATCGAATATCCAGCTGTTCTTGCAAATTGATTACATCTATGCGAGTAGCTGGTGCAGTTGAAACTTGTTGGATCCATAATTGCCCCTCTTCTACCCATTCTCTATAAATATAAACAATTTTGTTTGCGTAAAATACTATTTTTTATTAATTTATAATTATTATTTATTAACCTTGGTGGGATAATGGAATTTAATATTTCTTCCGTTTCCTTAGCAGCTTTTGCATCAGCTCCAACTTTGCCTTTACCAGCTTGTGGGATATCTGGGATGGGTTCTGGGGAACCCGAACCTGGTTTGCTCTAAAAAATAAAAAAATAAAAAAATAGTTTTTTGTTATTAATTATTAATTTGAATTTAAATCTTAATTATTTCTTATTTACGTACGGCTTTTGTTGATTTTTTTTCCGAATGTCTGGTGACGAGAACCGGATTGTCATACTTTACGAGGGAATTGACGGGCGGAATCATTTGATTAAAAAAATAAAAGATACAATTTTTTTTAAACTATAAAAAAAAAATGTGTTCTTTTACTGCCAGAATCTAATTGCTAAGTTTAGCGTCGTCTGTTACTATAGTAACGAGCGTTTCACAAAGTCTCGCGTAGTCTCACAATTCGCGAGAGTGATTCATTCTAAAAGCAGCAATGGCGACTTCCTTGACTTGGGAAGGTAAAAATTAGCTCTTTAAAATGAGCGCTGTAACGGTTGACCATTAAAATTTCAATAATTATATCTGACATGAAATAAGTTGCTCTAAAACTGAAATATTAGGTTTTATAAAACTTCATTTTTCTGTTTTGATTTTTTTAATAGGAATTCGCGATTTGTTTCGTCTGTGGAGGGAGGAAAACGTCCGTCGTGGAGAAGAAATCGTCGAAAAATGGGAGAGCGTTTTAAGTAGCCACATAAACAAATTGGGAGATGAGAGTACGTGAAAGACAAAGTCACAAAACGTTTGATTTTTTTAATCAATTATTGTTATAACTTTTGAATTCTTTAGAATGGGTTGTTTACGAACAAGTATGTATAGCTGCATTAGACTGCAACAGGATTGATGTAGCGCAGGTAAAAATATTACCAAGTATTATTTATATACTACAGTAATTAATAAATGATTTGTTTCAGAGCTGTCTCAAAAAGCTTAATAAGCAATTTCCTGGCAGTTTACGAGTAACGAAGTTAAGAGCAATGGAATTAGAAGCTTTGGAGAAGTATTTTTTGATTCATAATTAAAAGAAATTAAAATAAATTAGTTTTAATTTTGAAAATGATTTCAGTTACGAGGAAGCTGTCAAACTGTATGATTTAATCATAGAAAGTGATGAAGCAAATTCGGTACAGTTATATTTAATCAAGTGTTTATAGTACCGTAATGTATAACTAAAATATGTTTAATGAAATTTAGATCGTCAGAAAACGCAAAGTTGCAATTTTAAAAGCTCAAAATAAAATTGTCGAGGCGGTTAAAGAGTTGGATGACTATTTGAAAAAGTAAGATCACGTCTACATACCGTATAATTCCTTGTGTATCGTTATTTTTATTTTTTTATTTTTATAGATTCATGAGTGATCAAGAAGCTTGGATGGAATTGAGCGAGTTGTACATCCGTGAGCAGGAATACGGAAAAGCTGCATTTTGTATGGAAGAATTAATTCTTTTTAACCCTCATAATCATTTGTACCATCAGCGCTACGCGGAAGTATGTTAACATTTTTTTGCCTTTATTGAAATTAAAATTTAAAAAAAAATTGTTTTTTGTTTGCAGATTCGATACACTCAAGGAGGATTTGAAAATATGGAAATTGCGAGAGGATATTTTGCCCAAGCATTGAAACTAAATGCTAATAACTTAAGAGCTTTATTCGGATTTTGTTTGGTACAATATTATTATTTTTTAAAACGTTTTTAAATAATAATTTTCGTGTTAGTGTTCTAGTAACATCGCAGCATCGCCCAAATCTTCGGCGCAAAAAAAGAAAGAGAACGTGAAATTTGTCATGTGGGCGATCAAGCATATTACCGAAAAGTATCAGGTAATAAACGTTTGAAGTTCATATCGGTTTTATTTTATTTTATTCTTAATTTCAGGAATTATTCCCTGGGAAAAAGGAAAATCCACAGATAGAAACTCTTCAAGCAACATTAAATTCCTTGCAAATTGTTCCATCGAACTGATCTCTTGGCACTTTGATAAACTTCTCTCGAAAAAATTAAAAATAGTGTTTTTCAAGTATAAATTAATTTATACAATGTGTTTGACATTATTTTAGTTCGGATATTTCTTAATTAAAATTTACAGTTTTATGATTTTATCACCCACTAATAACATAATGATTAGTTGAATTTTTGACTCTTTCTTAGCACGTTGTTCGAAGCACATTGCCGTTATGTGCTGCACGATAAAATGCCAGTTTCTCGAGCTTGACGCTGCTGCAATTCTCTATAAGTATAATCATTTTGTTTGCATCGAATACTTTTTTTTTAAATACTTTTTTTATTAATTAATTAACCTTGGTAAGATAATCTTATGTAGGATTATACATGTGTGGTATAATTTGTTAAAACGGATGTAAAAAAAACTTTATTCTAACAAATTAAAATATCTTTCCCTAAATGACCCAATGACGCCAGGCACTTTACTTTGATCAATTTCTCTCTAAAAGGTTAAAAACAGTGATGAGGGAAAAATTAAATTTATTTATACAATATGTTTAACATACTTTTGGTTCGGATATTTTTTCCATTGTAATTAACCGCCTGCTCGAATGTTTGGCTATGAGTTGCTCACTGTTGTGCACGACTTTAAAGCAGGGATGAGTAGGCAAATTATATTCCGAATAACTAGAGAAAAAAAATTATTCAAAGTCACAATGATTTTTTTAAAGTTTTAATCAGCATACTCTTCCTTGTTGACTGGCAACCAATAAACCAGGCGGCCACCGAGCCTCAACAACTGAACTGACAGATCAAGAAGATCTCTGAACAAATGGTCTAATGAGTAGCTTACTTTTGATGGAATGTGATTGGCAATGCTAAAACAAATTGTATTTTAGTAAAAATCAACTTTATATTTTTTTTGTGGAAAAATCTTACTGTTCTTCCTTAATCTTGCACTCTAACTTCAGAGTTCCTATTTTTTCTGTTGCTTCACGTATACCATATGGAGCTAAACAAAAGTATGAAATTCAATTCAAAATTTACTTTATTTATTTATTTATTTTATTTTTTTTAGAATAATTACGATCGGTTATGATTGCATCAAACAAAATCCGATTTGTCCAAAGTGGTTGTGACGCATCTGCAACTAATACATCCAAATACTGATTTTCAAGACCATATTGCTTCAAATTAGCCCGAACACTTTCATCCGGACGTCTCTTTTTTTGCTTTGCTCTTGTTGGTTTACCTAACAAACAAAAAAATAGTGAAAAATAGTTTACTACGTGAAAATGTTAATTTAGTATAGGAATTAAATTACATTTTCCGTGAATAACTAGATAATCAATATCCGTGCCAACCACATAAGCTCCAAAATACGCAGCTGCCACTAGTATACTTCCTGTTCCTACAAACGGATCGAGCACGAGCGAGCCTTTTGTAATTTTGGCTTGATTGGCCATAATTAGAGCTAATTGCGCATCCATGCTGGTGTTGCCGATAAACATTCGTTTTTTTAAACTCAATTGATGTATTGCCCTTCGTTGCGCATCTACTACCTGGTAAAATAGTAAAAAGAAGAAATATGTCCATTTTAGTGAAATTTCAATAAATTTCAACCAATGTGTGAAGTACCCATCTCCCAAAGAAAAGTTCGACTGGTTTTTCAGGTATGTTGTTTTGGTCAATTCCATAATGTTCAATTAAATAAAATGTGTTGCAAGGAGAGTTTAATTTCACGGGGCCTTCAAAAGGCAAGTAATTAAATTCCTATGTAAAATAATTGCAGTGATCAAATTATTTCTGATATTTTTTTTATCTTATAATATTGCATATACTTCTATTTTGTCTAATTTTTCTTGGCTGTCCAGTGATTTACAGAAAGATTCGACGACAAATTTAAAAGATGCTGTTGGACTGCTATACGGTCTTAAAAATTCTTCTGGAAGATTTTTTAATTTGCCGTGTAATTCTTCTGATGAATTCGCTCGACCCCATAATTCGACTATACACCTGAAAAATGAAAAATTGAAGAATTATTTATTATTTTTATATTTTATTCTCTAACGATTAGTTTACTTCGTTAAAACACTTCTCGATGCTATTAATCTCGCATGATCTTCAGATGGCAATCCAATTATGACGTATGGCTTTGAAAACAACAACAAATAAAATTAAAAATCAGAAGCCGAGATGATAAAAGAAAAGAAATAACAACATTACTTCTTTGTGGTACCGTTCGATCCACTGTAAATCCAAGTTGAGGAGTGAGACAATAGATTCAATTTCCTAAAATATCACGGACAATTAGTTGTACGGTACCATAAAATCACAACAACGTGGAGATAAAGCGCATAAACAAACCGGTAATTTAAATTCGATGTGTTCATTCGCAAACCAAATTAAATATTGACGGAATGATGGCATTGCTGCTAGCGAAGAAGAAAATACAACCATAGATTTTTGTTTTAAATCGTAAAACAACTTAAATCGCATGAGTGATGATCGATCATCTTGTTTTCGACCGCAACTGAACTCTCATAGAAAATAAGCATTGCCTCCACTTTTTCTAGTCGACTTTTGACGGATGTCCGAAAAGATACAATACAGGCGTCATTCAATCTCAATTCACATTAGCAGTCATTTTACAGGCATGTTAAAAATGATGAATGCAATCGAAGAATCTCACGAAAATAAAATATAAGTACATACAAATAAACACATAAACATTTTGTTTAAGTGATTTATAATTGAATTTCAGCCTGTGCTGTCAATGTGAACATGTGCGTGGCATATAGCAGTTGTATTTTCTGGTAAAAAGGGTTTCGAATTTCATTTAATATATTTTTGATTTTGGTTTATAAAAAAACCATAAAAAAATTATAACTTTTTAATTTTATTTAGTTTCAGATATTAACGCCAGGCGACATATTTCCGGAAACTGAATTATTACTGTGGAGTTCGTTGCTAATTAGTATTCATAGCATTCCTTCATTTTTCGAGTGAAAATAAGCGGTTTTATTTTCCGATTTTTTCTTTTTGCGGCGATGATTATATTACGCAGTTTTTCGCCGAGAGCACGGAGCAGCCGGAACAGCGTTGAGAATTGAGCGTGAGTTTCTATTTCATTTTACAATACTTAGTTAATCTTTTGTATTTTTTCAATTATGTACGCTATGATTATTATTTGCATTTGGTGCTGTTTTAAGGCACGGGCTTAACCGTTTGTAATGTATACCGGCGGCACAAATATTCACGAAGAAGCCATTAATGTTTAGTTTCATTTCGTTTCAATTTTATTCAATTGAAGACGACATTAATGGAGTTTAGTATGATTTCGTTTATTTTTACTTTATTCTAATTATCCGGCGTTTAGTTAATTTGCATATTTTGCATTTATGCAATTTTTATTGCTTTTATTTATTTTTAGTAATATATTTAATTTTATATATAGGTCTAGAAGAACGACGACATTGATTAGGCTATTTTATTCAAATCATCTCGCGTTTAGTCTATTTAAATATTTAGAATTATTGTTTTAACTTCAGTTATTGATTTATGTATTTAATTTTTATTTTCTTTTAGATTTTTTTATTTTGTTTAGGTCTCAAGAGGAACGACGACAATCGTTGGAAAGCAACAGGAAGAGGTCAATAGGCCATTATTAAGGTAAAATTTATCCGGGGTCCAGACCCGCGCACATCTGGACCCCATTTACCTTTAAATAAAAGGGCTGGTGAATCTTAACCGAGTTCATTCGGGATTCGTTAAACCTGATAGAAGCCGACCCTTTCGGCTTGTCGTGGTTTACTTGTTGTTTTTGTTGTTTTTTGTTTTTTAGTTGATCAATTTTTCATTCTTTTTATTTGTGTTTAAGTGTTTTACAATAAAAATTTGTTTTATATTTTCTAATTGGAACTATGGAATAATAATTTTTATTTTATTTTTATTTCGAAATTAATACAGACATTTTTATTTTATTTTAAATTTACTTAATAATTATTCAAACGCTTGATTATTTTGGTTTTCCTGGCATCCAACTGGAATCCCTAAGCAAAAAAAACAACAAATTGTTAATAAATGCAAAGAAAAAAGAAAATAACAAATACAATACTTACCTCTGATGAAACTTGTATTTTCAGGCGATTTTTCTGATGCCGGAGCCGGACGAGCACTTCGAAGTAATGACGCAATTACTCGGCGTGGTGACAGCGCAGCTCGTTGTACGGTCATGCGCATTATCAGTATTTAAATGAAAACGAGCTTTGCTAATTAGAATGTTACTAGTGACTCATGCAACATGATATTCTTTGCCTCGGACTGCGTGGTTAATTCACGGTGAGTGGTTTCTTTAATACTTGCTATAAGTGGTTTTACTTCATATTTGCTCTTATTACTTTTAAATTTAGTGCTAGTTTTTCATCGTCGTTATGGATTGGATTAGGTTGTCTAATTAGTTTAATAATTTCGTTTAATCTTTTATTTAAGTTTAATGCGTTCTTTATCGTTCAGTGTAAGACATTTAGTTACTTTTTTAGATACTTTTTTAGTTACTTTTTTAGTTTAGTTTAATGTTTTTTTTAGTTTAGTTTAATATGTTTTTTTTAGTTTAATATGTTTTTTTTAGTTTAGTTTAATTTTTATTTTATTCTGTTTTATTTAATTTTGTTTAATCTTATTTTTATTTTTACTTTCTCTTCCTCGTTTAGATTTGGATGCCATGGCGACAACAGTCCTAGCACACTTACGACGATAGCGGCGGCCATGGGTACGTCACCGATGGCAACTTCACCATACATCAAGAACTTTATAACAATTTAAAATGTTTAGAAAAAATGTTTTTCGTTACTTATTGTAAATTTATTTGTTTTGTTTATTGTAAAAAATTACAAATATTGTTGTATTAGAAAAAAAAAATAAGTTGTCTACCCCATCCACTTCCAAGTTTTTCACCTTCTCCTCACCATCCTCACCTCCAAGTCCCTCCCTCCTAAGTCCAATATATCCATCCTCCTTCCCTCCCTCCTAAGTCCAATACATCCATCCTCCTTCCCTCTCTAAGTCCAATACATCCATCCTCCTTCCCTCCCTCCTAAGTCCAATACATCCATCCTCCTTCCCTCCCTCCTAAGTCCAATACATCCATCCTCCTTCCCTCCTAAGTCCATTAATCCATTTTGCTAACTAAAAGGAAATAAAATTTATTAAAATAAAAATAGCAAATACACTGTTTCTATGTTCAATTTTATTAAAAAGACTTAGCCATTTTTTTTACATAAAGGGGAAGGTGGATGGAGAAGGGGGGAGGAGGAGAGAGTGAATGGAGGAGGAGGAGAGAGTGAAAGGAGGAGGAGAGAGTGAATGGAGGAGGAGAGAGTGAATGGAGGAGGAGGAGGAGAAGAGAGTGAATGGAGGAGGAGGAGAGAGTGAATGGAGGAGGAGAAGAGAGTGAATGGAGGAGGAGGAGGGAGGAGTGAATGGAGGAGGAGGAGGAGGGAGTGAATGGAGGAGAAGGGAGTGGGAGGAGAAGGTAATGGAAGAAGGGGGAAAATAATTTATTTAATTGTAACACTTAAAATATTAAAACCATTAAAAATACAATTAAAAATACAATAATAAAAAATTAAAAAACAAAATCAAAATTACAATAAAAATTAAACATACAATTAAAAATACAATAAAAAGTTTAAACATACAATTAAATATACATTTAAATATCCGCTATATATTTTCTGAAATGTCAGCTTCGTTGTTCGTCTGAAATGTCAGCTTCGTTGTTCTTCTGAAATGTCAGCGTCGTTGTTCTTCTGAAATGTCAGCTTCAATGTTCTTCTATAACGTGTCTGCATTCGGATCCCCTAAGTGGTGTTCTAGTACCTGTAACAAAAATAATTATACGAAAACACAGCAAATACGGTCAAAAAATTTAAAAACAAAATAACAATCCAAAGTCAGAAAAGATAATAAAAAGTAGAGCAATGGCAGACCAACCATCTTTAAAATGTGAAAATTCCAAATTAAAAATGACGTAATGGCGAAAAAAATTAAAGAATACTAAACAAATTTACATCACCAAATTTAAAATAATAATGGATAATAACTAATAATGGCGTCGTGGCGAAAAAATTAACAAAGGCGTATAGTTACTAAACAAACTCAAATTTACACCAAATTAAATAATAATGAGAAGCGGAAAATAAAATAAAATGAAATCAACGGTGCACGTGAATCGTGAATTAACATAAATAACTTACGAAACGAACGAAACGAATAAAAACTAAAGAAACCCACAAAAATAAATGAATAATTAAAGAACTAATTATTAAGAGAAAAAAATAAAATAAAATTAATATTACCTCGTTCCGTTTCTAAACATCTGACGTAATAAAAAAATAAATGCATTGGTCCTAAAATTCGAAGTAATAGTAGTAGTTGAGACTAGTTCTAAAAATTGCTCGAATATGAGAAACTTTCCAATCCATTTCGTAGTTTGAATACTTAACGAGGCCGCGATGCTCACTCCACTCACTGCTGCCGAGGCTAGTCCACGTAAAAACAAGAAAAATAAAATTAACGCCATCTGATGGTGATTTGAGTAAACCACATACAATGGCGGCAAAATTAAATCTTTTTAGTCGTCGAAAAAACGCCGTTGCAGATTTTGATTAACACCAATCAGAATCTGGAAAAATAAAGTCACATTTAAACAACTCATAAACACTACTAAATAAAGTAAATAATGAATGAAAATTTGCTGTTATCTTACGATGCTGGTGGCTGGTCCTGTAAATGGTTACGAGAATTACAGATGTCCAAGTACTAACCGAATGCATCATTTGGAACAAAAACAAACTCACTTCGTATCCGAGATTTTCACTGACGAATTAAATGTTTATTGTGCTCATTTGTTTTTCAAGCCATGTGTACTTTGATATGTTGGAAAAGGTAATTCTACAAAATCATCTTTCAACCTGCAAAATACAAAAATTTAAAAAATTATAGATGGATATTTTTATTACTCACCCTCACAACAAAAGATACAATAATATTTCGTCCTCTAGTTGATGCGATTTCTCTTGTTTGTTATTTAACCTACTGGTCACTTATAATTAATAAGGTGCAGCGAAGTCGATCTCAAAGAACGGGGCAAAACGGATCAAATATGGGGCAAATTTTTGATCCAAAATCAGTTTTTTGCTCATAACTTTTTTTTGAAGATATGTACCAAAGGTCAAATCAAGTTTCACTTGAAGGTATTGATGCAATCAACATTTTGAGCTTGAATAAACAACACTCTCTAAGGTAGTTTTTGAGTAAAAAGCAAAAATGAGGCAAATTTTTGATCAAAAATCAGTTTTTTGCTCATAACTTTTTTTTGAAGATATGTACCAAGGGTCAAATCAAGTTTCACTTGAAGGTATTGATGCAATCAACATTTTGAGCTTGAATAAACAACACTCTCTAGGGTAGTTTTTTTCTAAAAAGCAAAAATGAGGCAAATTTTTGATCAAAAATCAGATTTTTGCTCATAACTTTTTTTTGAAGATATGTACCAAAGGTCAAATCAAGTTTCAGTTGAAGGTATTGATGCAATCAACATTTTGATCTTGAATAAACAACTTCTCTTGAGTAATTCTTGAGTAATTGGAAATTAAAAATGGGACAAATTTGTCAAAAACATAAGTTTTTCAAAATCAGTTTTTGTTATGAGTTATGAGTAAAAAACCGATTTTGCCAAAACTTGTCAAAATTTAGAATTCGGATTTAAGAACAGAAACTATTTTGACTGGGATGTTAACATCGCTCTCATTTGCTATTCAATGCGCAAATATGTATACGCTAGTTGGAAAAAATTAGGAAATTGGATAGAAAAGTGTTATAGAGTATGTATCAATGAACATAAAACGATGTATTTTTGAATCAAGATGACATTTAACGAATATAGAAAGACAATTACAAAAACACTAACACACGTGACTAATTACGAGTGAAAAAACGTTTAAACATGTGGACTGGGTCGAAAGTATTCTATACTATCCGAAAATAGTAAATATCAAAGCCTATATTTTAAGAAAAAACTTGATAAAAATTGTCTCCTAAATCGGTCTGGGTCTAAAAAGAGAAAAATTGAATGTTCGAATAAATTTAATTACCTTGTGTGTTTTAGTATACCTACCATGAGTTGAGCTGTGGTTCATTGTTTCAGTTTAAGCAGTACTTTCCCCTTCACGACTAGCACCAGATTCAGAAATTAAATTTCGAATCAGATGACCTATTAAAATAGAAAAAAGTAAAATGAAATTAAATTATTTAAAGATTAGTAATTGTAATAAAAATTTACTACGTGGAGGTGGATCGTAACTGTCTCCATCAGAACTGACATCCGAAACGCGGTTTTGCACGTTTTGAAAATTTGATAGTTGACGGAAAGTGAATTCAGGATCATTAGATGAAGGAAACCTGAAAGAAAAAAATATAGATGAATATAAACCGATTCACAAAAACCGATTCAAAATTTGCATTAATTACATCGCTTGTTGTTGGAAAATTTCATTGGCAACTGCTGAACCTGTAATGCAGGAAAACATTATCAATGTAACGAACGGAGCACTTTAGTTACCTGGATGAACTTTTCCGTGCTCCGGATGATGACAATCTGTGAGATGCGAAGTCGCATAGGGAGATGGATCTGTTATAATATATTATTTTTTTTACTTGATTATTATTTATTAAAATATATAATTAAATGAATCTTACCAGCGCCTCTTCTCGGGATAGTAGAGTGTCGGTCAAAGTGCACAAAATGACCTCGTGGCAAAGTCTGCAGATTATGAGCATTGTGAATCCAAGTGTTCAAATGCGTATCAACGTCACCGATATCTGTCAAACAAAAAATAAAAAAAAAATTATCAACAAAAAAAATGCATAATTTGCAGTATAGAGGTACCTGAAGGTGTTCCCACACTGCCATTGCGTTTTTTAAAGTAAAAACAAACGACTACTGATGCTATAATGACCACAATCAACAGCGCAATAGCGGGAATAAAAATCAACGGATCCAAATAAAATATATAAACGGGTGCCAACGACTCGTCGAATGTTTCTGGCGCGAGAGTGCCTCCCGAAGGTGTGTGAGTTGCAAATCGGTATTCCGCTACAGTTGGCTTATAGCTGCTTTCGACCGTGAGACGAAGAATATACCAAGTGGCGGGGCTTAAATCGGAAATAACGAGCTTTTTCTGCGATGGTTTAATATTTAATCCAGCTGTAGTCCACTCTCCCCCTGCGCGAAGTGATTTGTATTCTGCAGAAAAGCTTTTCGCCGGACACCCAGCTGTTGGCCATGCATCCAAATGCAGGGTAACGAAAGTAGAACCTTCACGAATAATTTGCTCCTTACTCGGAGGAATGATATCTAACAAAAAAAATAATTTTATAGATTTTAAAATTTTTGTTTTTTGATTTTTCTACCCGCTCCATCCGTTACAATTGTGATAATATCGCAAGGAAGTCCAGTCCCAATGCTGTTAAAAGCTTCCATGTACAATTGGTACGTAGCGCCGCAAATAAGATTTTCCAATGTAAACATTGCTTGACCAGCTTTGATTTCAACGGTATTCCAAATGTCGTTGTCTTTTTTATAATGCAAAAGATATCCTCGAATAGACTCTCCGCCTGTCAATCCATTTCTCCACTGCAATTTGATCGAAGTGCGTGATTTTGAAATCACATCCATTATGGGAGCTGAAGGTGGAACTATACATCTCTGATTAGAAAAAGAAGAATGAAAAACCTTTTAATTGCTAATAAAGTTTACCTTGGACAGCCACCAGATAACTGACTTCATCACGGCCGTGTTCGTTGTACACCGCGCACGTGTAATTTCCCGAGTCTCCGCTGCTCACTTTGTTTATAATGACAGAACCGTCAGATTTGATCTTTAAACGAGCGTTTTCTTTAAGCGGATAATCACTAAAAAAAAAAAATACCCAATTTTTAAAAATTTGTATAAAAATATTAAATTTTCTTATCCAATTACCCAATAGTCCATTTCCTGTTTGGTTCTGGCACTCCCACAGCTAAGCAGGGGAGAAGAATATCTTGTTGCCAAGGTGGTTTTATTATGCTATCAAATGAAGCCGTTTTGGCTGCAACTACACTATAGAAAATATGGTAATTAGAAAAATAAATATAAATATAAATTAATTCACCAATTGAATCGGCGACAGTTTGAGCAACGACTGAAGATCCTTCGCTTTCCCCAATGGCAGAAGTCGCAGTGACCCAAAAAGCATATTTCTTGTTCTTTTCCAATCCTTTCAACTCCACGAACTGATTGTTTGCATTCGAAGTACGGATAGAAGCATCCTGCTGCAATTCTTCCGTTTTCTGAGTGTCGATGTTGCCTTCTTCTCCATTCTTAATCGGTTTGTAGTAAATATTGTATTTGACTAATGCGCCATTGGATTTGTGCGGCGGTTTCCAGGCAACAACTACAGAATCGGAAGATGATGGGAGCACTTTGATGAATTCCGGAGGCTCGGGAACTAAAAAAATCACGCATTCATTAAGCCAAATGCAATTTTTTCTAGCTCTCTAGATTCAATACCGCCTTCGTGAGTTTTGCAATAGATGGGTGTACTCTTAACGCCGTCGCCCATTTTGGTAAACGCTAATATTTGAATGCTGTAATTGGTGTTTACATTTAAATCGGTAATAGTCACTTTGTTTGTTTCGAGGATTTTTGATTGAATCATCGCATCTATGATAGAAACATTAATTATAAATAAAAACACTAGATTTAAATTTAAATATTATGTCTGGTAATACTTACCGTACCATTCATCGACTGGTTTGTACTGAATTTTATACCCTCGAAGAATTCCGTTGATTGTTTCTGGATTGGGCGATTCCCATAACACGTAAATACTTCTCGAAGACAAAGATGAACATCTTACATCTTCCGGAGGACTGTTTGGAACTAACAAATAAAAAAATAAAAATACAACATTTCATTGCTATAATTATTATGCATTACCATCTTCTGACGTCATGGCCAGTACTGCTTGAGACATGGGACCTAGACCTTTTGCATTGTACGCTTGGACGACGATGTCGTATTGAGTGTACATGTTGAGTTCGGTTAATTGGTAGATCAATTCCTCCGTGTAGTCGTCCGGTACCTCCAAAGACATGTGAATGAATGCATCGGAGGATCCGTGAATTTTGTATCCAATGTTATAACCTCGAATTGCGCCATTCCACAAGTTCTTCTGGGGTGGCTGCAATTGATTACTTTGTTAAAAAGTAAAAAATTACTTTGATTATCTATTTACCTTCCAGGTGACACGTAAAGTATTGGCATCCATTGATTCTACATCGACATTTTCTGGTGGTCCTTCTGGCACTATGTAAATAAATATTTACCCTAATTATCCAATGTGGAAGTTTATATTTTTTTGTTATTTTTAGATATCTACTTACCACTTTCTTCAGTTTTAGCTGTCTCTGTTTCACTGAAACTGCTGTTTCCAATTTGGTTTTCTGCCAATACTCGAAAACTGTAGATTGTTGCAGGTTTAAGTTTGACAATTCTGACTGTGGTTGTAGTTCCTAAAGTAGTTGTGCCTTTCACTTTATCTTCCCATCTGTCTGCATTGTACAGTAATAATATCAAATAAAATAATAATAGAAATATTCAAAATTTTTTTCTACTAACCCACTTCTTTTTTATATTGAATGTGGTATCTGTTGACAGCACTGTTGCCATCGTATGCCAATGTCCAGCTAAGTTCAGCAGTTTGATTCGCGACTCTGATTGGAGTCAGAATAGTAGGTGCATCAGGCTCTTCTATACTCAATTAAAATAGGATTTAAAAAAAGTTTGGTTCTCACATTTAAATTTTAAAGATTTATTTTACCTTGTACAATTAGATTTGCTTTCATTACACTTTTTCCAATGTCATTCGTCGCTGCGCAAGAAAACTCAGTTGAATCTTTACGATCTACCCAAGAAATGTGTAATTTAGATGTGCTTTCTGCAATAGCTTCATTTTGTTCAACCAAAATTTTATATCTGTAAAAGAAAATCAGTAATTTCATTTGAGGTTTTTAATTGAGTATTTTCCAACCGGTTACCTCGTGTGATCTTCATTTATAATATGATTATTAACAGTCCAGGAATATAAAATTGGAAAATTTCCAGAAGCTTGACATGTAATTTCAATTGCTTCCCCCTTTTTAGCTTTTATTTCCAAATTAGGTAATTCAAATTCGGGTGCAGCTAAAACAATTGAAATTTAATATCAATTTAAAAGACACAGATCGATATCCCTACCTTGAATTTTGACCGACACAACGTGGCTGAGTGGCTCTTGAATATCATTATTAGCAATACAAATGTACAGACCTTCGTCCAAACGTTGGATATTTTTAAATACTAATGTTCCATTCGAATAAATTTGTACCTCTTCAGTTGTTTTAATTTTTTCAGTTATCCTAATATCATCAATACCTAAAAGTAAAAAAAAATTAATTCTTGAGAAAATGAGAAAAAACTAAATCATACTCGTTGCTTTCTCCCATGTTATAATTGGCAAAGGAAAACCTTCAGCCTGACAATGGAGAAACAATGTTTTCCCTGTAGATATGGTTACATCTTCTTGTTCTATAACCCATTTTGGAGGTACTGCAAGTAAAAGTTAATTGAATTAGATGAAATATTGAATTTGTGAGTATTTTAGGCAAATTTTTTATTTATTAAGAAATAGACATGTTGCATTAGTTTTTAGAATTCTAAATTGCCAACTGAATTACCACGAACAATTAATTGAGTCGTATGAGCAGATACACCAGCATGGTTTCGAGCAGTACACGTATAATTTCCAGCATGTTTAATTGTTACAGGATCAATCGACATCACGCTGGAATATTCATCAAATTTTCGAATAGAAATTGCCAGTTCGGGAGTTAAGTTTTGATCATCTTTCAACCACGATATGCTCAAGGGCAAATCTCCACGACTGACGACACAAGACACTCGCACTAGCATTCCTTCTGACAAGAAGTCGTCTTGGAACGTGAAAGGTACTACTTTTGGTGGGACTGAAATTATACACAGATAGAGATTGTTTAGCGAAATTACCATAGACAACGAGTTGCGCAGAGTGGCTGTTAGTTGCTGCCGAATTGATCGCAACACAAGTGTAGTTGCCAGCATCGCTAATTTGTATATGTTCAATTTTTAAAATGCTCGAATATTCGTCTATTTTGGACGTTGAAATTTTCATTTTCTCATTCATTTTTAATTCGAATCCGCTTTTAAGCCACTTGAAAGTAATAGGTAAATCTCCTTGATAGACAACGCAGGAAATTCGAATTAAGCTGCGACCTTCGAAAACTTTTTGAGGAAAAGAAAATGGTGTAATCTTGGGTGCAACTGCAAGCCAGAAATTTATATTATTCTAATTACAGTAAGATACAAGTCATTTTTCCTTAAATTCATCAAGTTATCATTAAGTTATCAAAACGCATGATTCTCCAGGATCCTGAATGTCAGGTTATCAGGTTATGAATAGTACATAGTACTGCATTGATTACATGGTCCAGTGCACTGATAAACTCTTAATTACAATAAAAAAAAACATTAGATACTGTACCATGAACCAGGAGTTGTGCAGTATGGGAGACTTTGGCGGCTCGATTGCTGGCGACACAAGTGTAGTTGCCAGTGTGTGCCGACGAGACATTTTCGATAGTTAACGAGTTAGCATGCTCGTCATAATTTCTAGTGGTAATTCCCATTGACGTTGAAATAGACTTCCCATCTTTAAGCCACTGAAAAGTGATTGGCATATCTCCCTGACTAACTGCACACACAATTTGCGCTCTCATGCCTTTGAAGAATTGATCATCTTGAAAGGCGAAGTGCACAATTTTGGGGGGAACTGCAAGTAATAAACAAGAGTTTTAATTACCATTGACGAAGAGTGGTGCAGTGTGTTGAGCAGTGCCAGCTGCATTTGTTGCTTTGCACGTATAGTTGCCATTATGGCGAGGACTAATCGAACTGATCATTAGGATGCTGGAGAATTCATCGATTTCACGAATAAGGACGCCCTGATCAGGTGCAATTAGCTGTCCATCTTTTAACCAAGTAATTTTAATAGGGCTTTGTCCTTCTCTAATAACACATTGTATGCGAGCACGAGCTCCTTCTCGAATTAATTCATCTTGAAATGAAAATGGTGTCACTTTTGGCGGAACTGTAAATCAAATACTATGCTTAACTCATTAATGGCAAGTTATATATGAAAGAAAAAAAAAGCAAGTGGCAAAGAATGATTCATTCGCTAAAATTATACCCATCACAGTTAATTCGACAGCTCCCTTAATAGAATTTCCATTATTTCCAGTAATTTTGCATAGATATTTTCCATTATCACTTTGGCTTTGTACGTTGTAAATTATAACTGAACCGTTTTTGAAAGTATTCTGTCGTCTGTTAACTGGCAAGTTTTTACCATCTAAATCAGAAAAACAAAAATTATTTTAGAATGAAGAAAAAACATGAGTAAGAAAAATTAAGCAATAATATACTTCTTTCCCATTTTATCTCATGAATGGGGTATCCGTAAACTGGACATTCCAATTGCACTGATTCGCCTTCGTTGGATTGGTATTTTACAGTAGAACGTACTCCCAAAGATCCTGTAATTAATAAATTTTAAGTTTAATAAATAATTAATAAAAATAAAAAATAAAATTAGTTTGAACCTTTTACGTTAATTCTTGCTGCGTGAAAAACTTGTCCTTTCTGAGTTTTAGCAAAACAAAAGTAAACGCCTCCGTCTTCGACCTTTAAGCTGGAGATTTCTAAACTGCTCGTAACTTCATTAACTCCGACCGATTTCATATGAACATTCATTTTTCCACGAGTCGCTACATCGAAATTATCCAACTTCCATTGAAATTGTGGAGTAGGATTTCCTTTAGCTGTACACTGCAGCATCAATTGATCACCAG
>JH431262.1:18015-35794 GCA_000239455.1 Strigamia maritima
AAATTGCAATTTCGAAACTCATAAAAATTCTTCGCGTTCGCAGTTAATTATTAAATATTAACCAATTGCAACGCAACTGACAATTCAGCCCATTGTTTTATTCCACGAATAAAAAAAATAAAAAAAAAATGGCGGAATTTGCGGCTCCGATGGTGGGCTCCTCTAAATGGCGACACCGTTGCAAATCGGGAATTCGCGGCGAGTTCCTCACCTGGCTGCTAGGGGGCGGGTCCGCCACTCACACCACCCCTCAACAACCGCCTGGGTGGCCCGCCGAGCTGCGTCGGTCTCCTAGCGACAGAAATTCGAACCGCCCAGGGCCAATTAGAAGTGAGTTTGTCACTGAATGTGACCAATGGCGCTTCCAAATAGCGCTACAAGGTGGAGTTTCGGCGTGGATCAAGATGCATAATGATACACGCCTTCGATTCTCATTGGTCAGATTTTTTTGGGGGGCGAAAAATGGAAAAAAAATTGCGAAAAAACTGAAAATCATGCAACAATATCCTCCTGAATCAATCATTCCCGTAAATTCAACACGTCCCATTGTAACATCCTATTGTAACGAATTTTTCAATTTAAAAAAAAAAAAAAAAAAAATTAGTTTATTGTTGAAATGACGTCATTTTGTGTATTTCCCACAACGCCTTCGGCTATTAAGGCGGAGTTTCGGGTTCGGAATCACCGAATCGGCCATTTGGCGTCCCGCGACGCCACTTTTAGCTCCATAGATCCTCCATGTCTCGTTTCAACACCTCATGGACTATTTCGTCCCAATTTTAGGCCTCGTCAGGTAAATAAAAGCTAAAAATTTACATTTTTTTTTTAAAATTCAAAAATTCAAAAATTCAAAAATTCAAAAATTCAAAAATTCAAAAATTCAAAAATTCAAAAATTCAAAAATTCAAAAATTCAAATTTCCATCCACGAAGCCTTTTTCAAATAATCCTCTCATCATCCGATTACAACAATCTCCACTGGGACACATTGTTGCTCCGCTCATCCGCACTGTGCAACTCCTATTCGGGCTTGAAACGGAAGCAAGTCGCTCTCTGCCGCAAGTTCCCGGACGTCGCCGCCGCTGCAATGCGCGGGCTCGAGTTATCGGCCGATGAATGTCGGCATCAAATGCGTCACAACCGCTGGAACTGTTCGTCAGTATCGGCCGAGGATCCTCGCTCGAGCGCGATATATAAATTAGGTATTAAAAAATAAATAATTATTAATAAATTTATAAAAATTTATGTTTTTTTTATTATAGGGTACCGTGAATCGGCATTGGTCACGGCGATCATCAACGCCGGGATGGTGCAATCGGTATGGCGCGCGTGCCGGCTCGGGTCTGTGGTATCGTGCGGTTGTCATCCACATCGGCCGCGCAGAGGACGGAGTTGGGCCTGGGCCGGATGTGGGGACGAGGCTTCGTTCGCTGTCTATTTCGCGCGCAGTTTTTATAGTGCGGTCGACCGGTCGAAGGATTTAAGATCCAAAACGATCGCGCACAACGGCGCTCTAGGTAGAAAAGTGAGTATATAAATATACCGTAAAACCTCGCATTAGAATCCAAGGGCTTATATGCGGATGTAATCCCATGTGCGTATATAAACTCAGTGCTAAAAATCGGTCTGCTTGACTTTTTTATGCAGATAAAATATGGCGGTTGTTTCGATTATAAGCCTACTAAAACTTATTAAAACCAATAGGCTTATAAGTGGGTATGCGTAAAAATAGGCTCACTTGACTTTTCTTCAGGGGTCAAAAATGGCGGTTTTTCGATTATAAGCCCACTAAAACCAATGGGCTTATAAACCAATGGGCTTATAAGTGGGTATAAGCCCACTAAAACCAATGGGCTTATAAGAGGGTATAAGCCCATGTGTAAAAATTAGCTCACTTGGCTTTTCTTCGAAGATCAAAAATGGCGGTTTTTCGATTATAAGCCCACTAAAACCAATGGGCTTATAAGTGGGTATAAGCCCACTAAAACCAATGGGCTTATAAGTGGGTATAAGCCCATGTGTAAAAATCGGCTCACTTGACTTTTCTTCGGAGATCAAAAATGGCGGTTTTTCGATTATAAGCCCACTAAAACTTATTAAAACCAATAGGTTTATAAGCGAGTATAAGCCCATGTCACCCTTGTGTGTATTTAAGCCCACGTGTAAAAATCGACTTGCTTGATTTTTTTTCAGAGGTCAAAAATGGCAGTTTTTCGATTATAAGCCCATTAAGACCCATTAAAACCCATGGGCTTACACACGGATATAAGCCCATGCGTAAAAATCGACCTGCTCGACTTTTTTCGGAGGTCAAAAATGACCATTTTCCGACTATAAGCCCATTAAGACCCATTAAAACCCATGGGCTTACACACAGGTATAAGCCCATGCGTAAAAATCGACCTGCTCGACTTTTTTTCGGAGGTCAAAAAATGACCATTTTCCGACTATAAGCCCATTAAGACCCATTAAAACCCATGGGCTTACACACGGATATAAGTCCACGTGTGAAAATCGACTTGCTTGATTTTTTTTCAGAGATCAAAAATGGCAGTTTTTCGATTATAAGCCCTGGGTTGTAATGCGGGGTTTTACGATAAGCCTAATTCCCGTTAATTCTTGTTTAAATTTTTTGCATGTAACGTTGTTATAGATCGTTGCGCGCAACGTCGAAGTGCGATGTAAATGTCACGGGATGTCCGGAAGTTGTCAGATGAAGACGTGTTGGCGCGCGCCGCCCGATTTCCAGGTCATCGGCGACCGGTTGCATAACCGCTACGACTACGCGGTTCTCGTCGAGTCCGAGAATCGGCGAGATGCCAAACTTCGCTTGGCTTTCCGCTCGGCGCGGCGTCATCCGCGGGCCACGGATTTGGTGTTCTACGAGAAATCGCCCACGTTTTGCGATCTGGATCCGGCACGTGACTCGTGGGGCACGCAGGATCGCGCGTGTAATAAGACGAGTTTCAACGTCGACAACTGTGGCGCTCTGTGTTGTGGACGTGGGTACAACACGATGCGCGTTAAACGAACGGAGAAATGCAACTGTCGGTTCCATTGGTGCTGCCATGTTAAGTGCGAAGAATGCGTCCACGAAGACTGGATTACCATATGCAAATAGATAGGCGGATTTTCAATTGCGCGGCCATTTTGGACCCAAATTCATTCATTCATCATCAGAAATGTGGAAACAACTCATTACGCCCTATCTGGGGGCCCAAATGATATGGTTACTTCACATTGTTGTTCACACTACTCCGTAACGTAACGCAAGATGGCTACGCAAGGCATGGACTTATCCTACGTCAATTTAACTATTTAACAATTCGTGCACAAAACGCCCATTGGTTAATGATCTACGCATTGTACTCAAAGTATATATTGTTGTATCTTATTTTAATCCTCTAGTTGAGTTAAGTCAAAAAATCATTGTTTTGTAGTCCAAAAATGCGCGTGCCATTGTTAACAAATGAAAACGCTGGTAAAGTATTTTTAAAAAATTATTTACATTTGGGTTTTTTGTATTGTTGCGCACATTTTTTGGCTACGAAACAATGATTTTTCGACTCGGCTCGAGTAGAGGATTAAAATGAGATATCACAATATATACTTTCAGTACAATGCACTTTTCAGTTTCATGCACGAATTGTTGGATAGAGTTTAGGAAGTAACGTAACTTAAGAAATTACGTTAACCAATGAGAAGACAGCTGCTTTATGCATGAAAAACGAAATGAATGTGAAATTAGGTGATTGGTCGATTTACATTTACTGTCTGCAAACAGTGTGAACAAAACCATACGTTACTTTCCTTAAGTTACGTTAAATTTTTGTTACGTTACGTTCAATGTGAACTAACCAGTAAGGGAGCCCCTACATCATTGATGAAACCTTATTTGGTCCGAGTAGGCCATTTTTCTGGCCATCTTGGGCCCCAAATAAACCTAAAATCATTTGGGCCCCACTTTTTAGTGAACAAACACTAGTTTTCAATATTTTTTTTTTCCGGGGCCCCCGTCAGCTGCACGGGGCCCTTAAATCCACCTCTGCAAATAGACAATTAAACTCAGCATCCGCTTCCTTCCTTTATTAATCAATTTTGACACTAGATGGTTCTAGATAAAAAAAGATACGATCTGGTGGCAAAATTTAAAATTAATTACGAAATGAACTGATGTAAATCTACATTAATAATAATAAAAGATTTTTAATCGTTAAAAAGTTAAAAAGAACTGATATAGACATGAGGCATTTGCCAACTGGTTCGCGAGTTATCGGTAGAGTGCAACGGCCGAGACGGCACATCGAATGCGGAGGGCGCCGCCGGTAAAACAATAGCGGACGATGCGCGAAATAAATGATTTTTCACGTCGAATTGATGTCGCCCGCTGAAAATCTGCTTGACACGTTGTCCGAAGGTCGTGTCGCCTTTGGAGAACCATCTGGCGGCATTTTCCCGAAACCCTTTGCCTGCTTTCAAATAACTATCAATCACTTTCTCGGCAGCCTTTCTACCGCAGAACGATGCCCATTCTTTGGCGTTTAGACCTCGACGTGGGTCCCGAAGTGCCGGATTTGCACCTGTGTGTGTTTACAATTTGGACAATCAATTTCCCCATCGAGGGAAATCACCATTATAATTATAAACCATGAAAAATAGACAATAAATAAAAATTAAAAAAAATTCATTTCCTGCCTGCATTAAGTAGTGCGCGAACACATTTTGTCCTTCCTTGGAGCGCCGCTTTCATTAATGGCGTGATTCCTTGCTCATTCCGAACGTCGATGATCATTATTCCTTTGAAGACTGTGGTTAACCTCGTGATAACATCTAAATGACCTGAAAATTAAGTTAGGGTTAAATGAAATTCTAGTATTGTTATGACTGGGCAAAACCGGAAGTGCCCAATCATAACAATACTGGAATATGTGCTGTTTAGTGTTTACTAATCTAGTATAGTTGTGGCCGATCATAATGTTTACTATTCTAGTTTAGTTGTGACTGGGCAAAACTGGAAGTGCCCAATCATAACAATACTGGAATGTGTGATGTTTACTATTCTAGTATAGTTGTGACTGGGCAAAACTGGAAGTGCCCAATCATAACAATACTGGAATATATGCTGTTTAGTGTTTACTAATCTAGTATAGTTGTGGCCGATCATAACAATACTTATTCTAGTATAGTTGTGACTGGTAGTGCCCGATCATAACAATACTGGAATGTGTGATGTTTAGTATAGTTGTGACTGGGCAAAACTGGAAGTGTCCGATCATAACAATACTGGAATGTGTGATGTTTACTATTCTAGTATAGTTGTGACTGGGCAAAACTGGAAGTGCCCAATCATAACAATACTGGAATATGTGCTGTTTAGTGTTTACTAATCTAGTACAGTTGTGGCCGATCATAACAATACTAGAATATGTAATGTTTACTATTCTAGTATAGTTTATAGTTGTGACTGGTAGTGCCCGATCATAACAATACTGGAATGTGTGATGTTTACTATTCTAGTATAGTTGTGACTGGGCAAAACTGAAAGTTCCCGTTCAAAACTACACTGGAATGTGTGATATTGACTTACCAGCTTGAGCAGCAAAATGTAGGGGTGAATTTCCTTCTCTGTCCGTTAAATTGACGTTTAAGTTCGGTACTAAAAGAAGTAGTTCTAGGACGGCGATACTGCCCGATGCGCACACGTGACTTAAAGCTGTCTGTTCGAAGAAAATAAAAAAAAAAATTATTTATTTTTATTTGTTTTTTATTTTTATTCATTCTATAAATAAGACTTCGCAGATGTTTCGGTTTAATTTTAGATTTTCAAAAATCAAACGAGACTTTCAAACTTATAACCAGAATCTGCGCGGGCGTTAGATGACATGACGTCACATAGCGTGATGCACTTCAAATTATAATTATAAAAAGAAAATGCAAAAATAAATACCCAAAATTAAACATTCAACAAAACTCACCTTTAACTTAAAAAAAATAAATAAAAATAAAATAAATAAATAAATAAATAAATAAAGTATTTGTGTCGCGCGCTATAAATAAACCTAGCGTTGAATAATTGAATTAGATAATAAAAATGACATACTTTCCCAGTTTCGTCCTGTAAATTAACGGCTGTCGTGCTGTGTCGTCTAACCATAGCTCTACGTAACGCAAACTCGTCCCCGCACCTGCACGCATCCAACAATGACGCTTCGTCCCCGCACGGATGTCCGATCGGGCGCGGGATGCTCGGCATTGTGGCGACCGAATGCGATATTTTCCGTTGCGGCGCGGAAAGCCAGATCGGAGACGTCAACTTATTATCCATATTCAAAATTCCCATCCGTTTAAACTCAATCTCTCAAACCTCAATCTATTCTCACTATTGCGTCATAACTAATTTTAAACTCATTGCAACAAGTTGGAACCGCGCCCGCAATCACACGTCCAGTGACCGCAGCGCCCCAATAAAAATAACCCTAAAAAAACTCGGCTTTAAATGTCAAAAAAATTAAAAATTAGAAAACTAAGTTTTAACAATTTCTTGAGCTAAATTTTAATAAAAATTACCATTAAGAAGCCAAATTAAAGAAAATTGACCATTTTTATGCTCAATTTATACAAATTTGATCATTTTTATGCTCAATTTATACAAATTTGATCATTTTTATGCTCAATTTATACAAATTTGATCATTTTTATGCTCAATTTATACAAATTTGATCATTTTTATGCTCAATTTATACAAATTTGATCATTTTTATGCTCAATTTATACAAATTTGATCATTTTTGCTCGAGCGCTTAGTATCATTGTATCACTTCTTACTTCAGCGCTGACTGGTACTACTCGTCCTCGAAATTTCATGTCTGCGTTGACGGTTCCGATTCCTTCCGTTTTCAAGAAGGTTCCGTTCGTTGCGGCTACTTGTCCTTGTTTTTCGACAAATTTCTCTTTAACTGACGAAGTATGATCTGATGCACCAGAATCTAATACCCATTGCCAATGCTGAATTTATACAAATTTGATCATTTTAAGCAAATTTACCATATATTCATACTTATACGTGTATAAGCACCCCCTAAGACAAAGATTTTGCCATAATTTCGTGACTTCCATGCGAGTATGGTAAATATCCGTATGAAAACGTTACTAAACTCTATCCAACAATTCGTGCACGAAACTGAGAAATGAACTTTTTTTGCATTGTACCGAAAGTATATATTGTGATATCTTATTTTAATCCTCTAGTCGAGCAGAGTCGAAAAATCGTCGTTTCGTAGCCAAAAAATGTGCGCAACAATACAAAAAGCCAAATGTAAATAATTTTTAAAAATATTTTACAAGCATTTTCATTCGTTAACAATAGCACGCACATTTTTCGACTAGAAAAACAATGATTTTTCGACTCGGCTCAACTAGAGGATTAAAATAAGATACCACAATACATACTTTGAGTACGATGCATAGGCCATTAACCAACGAAACATTTTACTGCTTTATCCGTTAAAATTAGCCTTTAAAGAAACCAGAAAATATATATATTCTTTAATAAATATCTCAATAAATACAAAATAAAGTGGAAAAATCTAAGCATCTAAAAGTAAATAATTCCTCAACGGATCGGGAATGTGTAGCCCCTTGACGACGTTCGGCAACTGACATTGGCCGAGGGAAATTCGAATGGCGAAACGGCATTGACATAGAAGACTGCGCGGAGTGTGCGCATACATGAGCGTGTAGTCTCCCAATACGCTGTCTTGCAACATTGCGCCGGGCAGTGCACGTAGTAATTTCGATACGTTAAATTGACCGTGAGCACGGAGTAGGAGTTGGAAACACCGGTCGTCTTTCGGGGTGTTGAGACCGGTCGCTAGAATGAGCGCCACACGTTGGATCGGTGAAAAGCCGTTGTAGTTGCGGGTTTTGACGCATGCGTTGTATTCGAGTAGAACTTCGACGCTTTCGAGGTTGCCGCGCATCGCGGCCCAACTGAGGGGGGTGTCGTGGTTGGCGTCGATCGCGTCCACGTTCGCGTTGTTTTGTAGGAGGAGGCGCACGCATAGTGCATTGTTTTTGAAGGCGGCCCAGTGTAGGGGTGTGTTGAGGTTCATGTCGCGGAGTTCGGTGTCTGCGCCGTAGCGGAGGAGGAGGGCCACGCAACTCGGGCTCTGTTCGACTGCGTGGTGCAGCGCCGTTCTGTGGCAGCCATCGTAACTGTTTATCTGTATAGAAAATTTGTTTTATCGATTTTTTTTTATTGATCGGCGATGCGACGACACAATTAAGGCCTTTTTTAGTTATTTTGTCGAATTATGACGTAAAAATTGCATTTTATAGCAAAAATTGTCATGGCTATTGAATTTTTTCAGTAAAATTTGATTTTTTGCTGTATAATTTGACTTTTTGCAGTAAAAATCACATTTTTACTGCAAAAATCTCATTTTTACTGCAAAAATCACATTTTTACTGCAAAAATCACATTTTTACTGCAAAAATCACATTTTTACTGCAAAAATCACATTTTTACTGCAAAAATCAAATTTTTACTGCAAAAATCAAATTTTTACTGCAAAAATCAAATTTTTACTGCAAAAATCAAATTTTTACTGCAAAAATCAAATTTTTACTGCAAAAATCTAATTTTTACTGCACAATAAAATTTTTACTGCAAAAAAAGGTAATCATGCCATTTAGAGATCAGAAAATTACTTCTTCCGTCTAAAAAATCTAATTATCCACCTATAAGATACACATTCACAACAAAGCGTCAAAGCCTCACCGCACGCTAACTATTTATTTACGTGAGCTCCTCGGTCGAGTAGGATTTTAAGGGCTCTAACGTCGTTGGCCATACATGCGCAGTGTAGCGGCAAAAGGGTTCCATGAAGCTGGTTGACAGCAGCGCCTTGATTTATCAAATCTTCTAAATCTTCGCCGCTTTGATCTGACGTGAATTGAATGGCTCGAAGTAATCTCTCCGACAACGTGTATGAATGTTGAGTTTTCTCTAGTAAAAACCACATATGGAAAATATGATATTTATTATCTGAAAAGAAAATAATCAAAAAAACAAAATTAAAAATAAATTTCAAAAAAATTCATCTCCAGTTTTGATAATTAATAAACCTGATGGTCCTTTCTTGAATAGTTATCCTGGAAAATATGATAATAATTCACGACATTGGGATGTGGAAAATGTAGTCGGCCATACTTTGTTTATGCTTATTAGCTAGTTACAAAATGTGATCCTAATGGTTTTTTTCTTTTTTAAAAAAAAGAAAAATATGTTTTTCGTAAATGTGAAACATTAAATCATACAAAAAAATTATTTTCAACAGAAATAAACTTTCATTTTCACACTTTATGTTCAATTTTATGTATTAATAAAAATTATTTCACCTTTTCGCGTTACCCTCGGATTCAAGCGTGCTCTACTGTTTCATCAGCTTTATCTTTTTGCGATATAGAAATATTAGAATTCAGAACGATGAGATTTTTACTCGCCAGTAAATTATTTTCGAGGTAAATTATAAAAAAAAAAATTCAAAACGATCAAATTAATTTATATTTATGAAATTTTAGATTGAAAAATCGTCGATTCACATCCATTCTGACAGCAACAAAACCAACTGAAGCTGCATCTACTCAATTATCACTGAAAAATTTCAATCCCGGTACAAAAACACTCGGTTTTACAGTTAAAAACGTAAATATACATCGATCAAATATAAAAAAATAATTAAAAAATGACATTTTGTAATTTCCAGGTGCAACCAGTACCGGAATTGCTGCTCACCGTCGTCGAATTGACCCACGATCAAACCGGAGCCGAATACATTCACGTTGCTAGAAATGACGACAATAACGCTTTCAGTATCGCCTTCCGTACCACACCTACAGACAGCACGGGTGTTTCTCATATCTTGGAACACACCGTTTTGTGCGGCTCGAAAAAGTACCCGTGTCGAGATCCATTTTTTAAAATGGCCAATCGTTCGTTAGCCACTTATATGAATGCGTTGACTGGTCTCGATTACACCATGTATCCTTTTGCGACTCAAAACGCGAAAGATTTTAGGAATTTAATGAACGTTTATATCGATGCTGTGTTTGCGCCGCATTTGAGGGAAATCGATTTTAGACAGGAAGGTTGGAGGCTTGAGAATGAAAATATTAATGATCCGAATTCGCCTTTAGTTGTGCGTGGAATTGTTTTCAATGAAATGAAAGGCGCTTTTGTAAGTTTAAATTGTTTTTTCTCGAAATAAATGATCAATTTATGTTTTTTTTTCGTTTTTAGGCAAATTCTGAAGATTTATTCGGCCAGCGACTCATTAATAACCTCCTTCCGACTCATACATATGCAAATGTGAGCGGTGGAGAACCGATAAAGATTCTAGACTTGACGTGGGATCAACTAAAACACTTCCACCAAACGCATTACCATCCTAGTAATTCACGAATTTATACCTACGGCAATTTCCCTCTTAATGACCATTTACAAGCGCTCAGCGAAGCACTGAGTACATTTTCCCCGATCCAAGCGTCGACCGAAGTTCCATTTGAGCAAAGATGGACCGAACCTGTGAGACAAAAAAATGCTGAAATCGAAAAAATTATTAATTATACACTCATTTTTCAGCGGAAAATGGAAATATCGTGCAGAGTTGACCCTCTGTTGCCCAATAGTGAGAAAAACACGACTTTAGCGATGAGTTATTTACTCGGATGGTGAATTATTCGGAATTTTTGTTGATTATATATGAAAATTTAATTTTTTTTTTTTTTTTTTTTTTTAAAAAAAAAATTTGTTTTAGTACTTCTGATGTTCAAGAGAATGCGACTCTTCAAATTCTTTCGTTATTACTCACTTCTGAGCCGAATTCGCCGTTTTATAAATCGTTATTAGAACCAAATATTGGAGCAAATTATTCTCCTTACACGGGGTATTTGAATCACACGCGAGAAGGAATGTTTTCCATCGGTTTGCAAGGAGTGTATCCGAACGACGTGGAGAAAGTTTGTGGAATAATTGAAACAACTTTCGATGAAGTTATCAAGTAAATTCGAAAAGTAACACGAAAATTTAAGATTAATTAATTGATTTTCAAATTATTTTAGGAACGGTTTTCATGCAAAAGAAATTGAAGCTGTTTTACACAATATCGAATTAGGCAACAAATTGGTTACAACCAATTTCGGCCTCGATCTCGCTATGGTCTCGTAAAAAAGAGAAAAAAAAGAGAAATTCTCAAATACTAAACCATTTAATACTTTTTCCTTTTCGTTTAGTGTATTACCCCGTTGTGGAACCACAACGCAAACGTCACGGACATGCTCAAAGTCAACGAAATAATCAGAAAATTCCGTGAAAACTGGTCGAAAAATCCGCAATTTCTTCAAGATTTAGTCACAAAATACTTCAAGGTTCCATTTTCTCGTTAACTAACATCGAACGCAACACTGACACTTAACTCACTCGCAGAACAATCCTCACCGACTGACGCTGGTTATGAAACCCGAATCGACTTACGAACAAAACGAATCGAACCAAGAGACGGAAAAATTAAAAGAAATGACGAAGAAACTTAACGAGGAAGAAAAACGAAATATCCACCATTTTGGATTGAAGCTAAAGGCGCACCAGGACGAGAAAGAAGACATTTCCTGTCTCCCGACCCTACAATTAAGCGACATCAAGAAAGAAATACTAATGACAGACTTCGAAAAATACAAAATCGGTATAAAATCGATGTTAAATCGAGTAATTTTCACTTATTTTACCATTTTACAGCGCAACAACCCGTCTACTTCAGCGTCCAACCGACAAACGGTGTCAACCATTTCCGAGGTTTATTCTCCATCGCCGATCTACCGGCGAATTTAAGAAGTTTAGTGCCGCTCTTTTGCAACGTAGCGACCAAAATGGGCGCTGGAGATTACGATTACAAAAAACTATCGCAAAATATCGATTTACACACGGGCGGGATGAATTTATTCCCAAATATCGAAAACTGGAACCACTTATCCTACGGAGAACTCAACCAGGGAATCGGATTACACTCGCATTGCCTCGACAGGAACACGATGAAAATGTTCGAACTTTGGAATTTAATATTCAACAACGCCACATTCAACAACGTCGACCGTTTGTCCACGTTGATCCAAATGGAAACCAACAAACTCGTGTCGGGACTTCCGACCACGGGGTCCGCGTACGCCGTCAACTGCGCCAGCAGCTCGTTAACCAAAGCTGCTTCGCTTAAATTTCACTTTTCGGGGATGAAATATGTAACGGAAATGCGAAAATTAGCCGAAAAAAGCGATTTAACCGATGTTTTGTCATCGCTTCAATTAATCGCAGATTCGGTTTTCGTCATGCATAATTGCAGTTTCGCAATGAATAGTTCTTCGACTTCCGCGAAAAATGTCTTGGAGGAATTAATTTATGGATTGAAATCGTCAACGGTTCATCTTAAACCAGTAATATATTCGTTAAATTTGTAAAAAATACGATAAATTCAATTTTTTTCTTCTTTTTAGAGCACTTTAACTATAGAACGACCTTCTCGTTACCATTATGTTCTGCCATTACCGGTTAATTACATCGGGAAAAGTATTTTAACCGTTTTAATGGGCCATCGAGATAGCGCGAATTTGGCCATTGCCGCCGAAGTTATGACGAATAAATTCCTACATCGGGAAATTCGAGAAAAAGGCGGCGCATACGGAGGCCGAGCAATGTACGACAATACAAGCGGTATTTTCTCGTTCTATTCCTACAGGTATACGGTAATTTAAAATTAAAATTTCAAAATTTAAATAATCAAACGTTAATTTAAGGGACCCCAATAACCTAAAAACGTTGGATATGTTCAACGAAGCCGTGGATTGGATAATAAAAGGCGAATTTACTCTTCAAGATGTCGACGAAGCGAAATTATCCATTTTTCAACGGGTGGATAAACCGATGTCACCGGGAGACCGAGGTTCGCGCATGTTTTTCAAGGGGAGCAGCGATGATGAATTTCAGGAATACAGGAAAAGATTATTCGCGAGCTCTAAAGATAAAATAGTGGAAGCGGCAAAGAAGTAAGAATTAATAAACTTAGCAATGTTTATTTAATTAATTAATTAATTTAAAAAAAAAAAAAAAAAAAAAATTAATTTGTTTTTTTTATAGGTATTTAGCTGATCCCAGAAAAACTGGAATTTGTATATTAGGGCCAGAATGTTCTACTATCAAAAATGATAGAACTTGGTTAACGATAACGGAATACAAAGAGTTGTAAATAAAAAAAAGAATAAATAACATTAGTTTAAAAATAATGATCAATCTAGTTGGATGGGGTCATAATTCATCGTGTTCTTCGTGTTTTATCTGGAAATTTCAAACAAAATGAGAAATTTGAGGATTTATTCGATTCAATTGAGCTTCTTTTTTTTTTTTTTTTACCTGTTTTAAACGCTCTAGTTTGGTTTGCAGAATGTTTGTAATGGTTTCTGCGTGTTGACTATTTATATCTTCGCCTATCATATCCTATTTTAAGATAAAAATAAATTAATTTTATATTGAAAATTAAAAATGACGATAATATTTACATTTTTGGTGTTTGGCACTGGATAAAATCTGACGGTAGGATATGCGCGGATATTCGCTTTTCTACATATATCTGGATGTTTTTCGCAATTTACTTTCCCGAAGTAAATCTTATCTTCAAAATTCTTCAATAAAAAGAAGAAATAATCACTTTTTTGTTTGCATTTCATCATTTTTTTTAACTATACCTTCGCTATTGCATCAAATTCAGGTGCGAATGTTTGGCAATGCCCGCACCAAGGAGCGTAGAAATCAATCGCAACAGGCTTTTCACCTATTAAAACCCTTGAAAATGTTTCAAAATTTAATTCGTCCACATTACTGGGTAGAAAATGCAAAGCCCAAGCTCGTATACTGTGTGCGTCTCGTCCCCAACCGTTATACAAACTAAAAAAATAAAAACTCAAATAAAAACTTTAAAAATCAAAAAAATTGGAAATTACTGGAAATGCGAACTTCCAGCTTCATCGATAGGGTACAGTCGAATGGTGGGATAAGCGCGGACATTTTGTTGTTGACACAACATCGATTCCGTAGTGCAATCCACCTGTCCGATGTGGATATTTTCCATTTTGAAAACCATTTTGGCCAGTTGTCGCCATTCGGGAGCGAGTTGTTGGCAAGGTTGGCACCAAGGAGCAAAAAAATCCACGAGCCACATATCCGATGTTCGTCGGTTATTCACGAGCGATTCGAAAGTTTGGAACGTGAGGACGACGACCGGTGGGAAACGGATATCCTGGATGAATTCAACGATGGCGGGAGCGCTGGGTTTGCCGAAATATTGGTGCGGAACGCTTCGGTTGTATAAAATTGACGTTGGGTACGAATGAATGTTGTATTTTTGACATAATGATTGATGGATGGTGCAATCGACCGTCCCGAAATGGATTCCCGATTCGACGGAACGGGAAGCTTTGCGCCATTCGGGGAGAAGACGCATGCACGGTGGACACCACTAGAAAAAAAAAAGAAAAAAAGAAAATCAATCATTAGATTCACTCAAATATGTTCGTTTTTGATATTCTATCTCTTAACCGGTGCGTAGAAATCCACAAACCACGTGTCACCGTCATCTACAACTCGCTCTGGGAAATCATTCGGACCGAGTGTAACCACCGCACTCTGACGACATTCTTGAACGAAAACTGCGACATCTTGAGGACTTTGTCGCCCGTGATGTATTTCGTGAGTTCCATCAGCTTTAAAGAGGATAAATGTCGGATATTTCCTTACGTAAAATGTTTGACACACGAGTGACGCTTTCGCACAATCAACTCGTCCGACCTGTTAAAATATAAAATATCAAAACTTTTAATTGGATGAAAAAACATAAAAAATAAAATGTTTAGAACTTGCATTAACATCTGGCAACAAGCTGGGCAGTTTCCTCAGCTGTAAATCTGTTTGGGAGTCGACGATGAATTCAACCAGCCACGGTTTGCCTCCATGTGTAGATAATTGCTTGTAAATATCCTGAAAAAAAAAAAAAAAAAAATACATTAAAATAGAGATATCCTTGAAAAAGATATCCTTGCGTATAAAATGCAGAAATTTTACATTGAATTTATCATTATCCAATGAAATCATGTCGGGCAGAAATCCCAATACGGTTTTATAAATATCTTGAGCGTCGTTTGATGGAATTTCGTCGTGTTTTCCATCTTTTAACGAATGGAAATAAACGATTCTCGACTCGTGTTGATCGAAATTTGAACAAATAACCGTTTGTTGAATGCAATCAGTCGTTGCAACGTGCACTAAACCATCCTGCAATTAAAAGCATTTTAAGTAAAAGTATAAAAATTGATATTCATCATCAACTTTACCAACATGGCCGACAATTTTTCCAACGTCTCGGACGTAACACAAACTAAAAAAACAACAAATTAAAGCTAAGACATCCAACAATTCGTGCCACGAAACTGAAAAGTGAACTTTTTTTCATTGTACCGAATTATTTTAATCCTCTAGTCGAGCCGAGGCGAAAAATCATTGTTTCCTAGCCAAAAAATGTGCGCAACAATACAAAAACCCAAATGTAAAGAATTTTTTCAAATATTTTACGAGCGTTTTCGTTCGTTAACAATGGCACGCACATTTTTGGACTATGAAACGATGATTTTTCGACTCAGCTCGACTAGAGAATTAAAATAAGATACCACAATATATACTTTCGATACAATGCATAGGTCATTAACCAATGGGAGTTTCGCGCATAAACTGTTAAAAAGAATTAACTCTTAAAATTACCATCTTGATCGAAACAGAAACTAATCAACCATGGTAATTCCGATTTATCTCTATAATCGTCATAATTATCTTCTCTCATCTCCAAAACATGAGTCGATAATTCGTTCAGTACAAATTTCACTAAAGATACTCGATCTCGCGCCCCCTGGTATTTAACGCCTCTAGGGTACAACATGAGTAATGGGTAACTGTTAACATTCTCTTGACGACAAAGGAGCCAATCTTCTTCGCAATTCACGGCTCCAATTCGAATAACTCCTTCTAATTCACGCGCTACGTGCCGCCACTTAAAACAAAAAGAAAAATTAATGACTTAATAAAATAATTGTTATGTTTATTTAATGTTTACTTCAGGTGCCAAGTGATGGCAATGCGAACAGCTGCCAGAATAGAAATTAACGAACCAAACATCACGAGTTCCGGTCACAGATTGCTCTAAAAAAAAATGGAGATTTTTGTCAATTTTAGTCCAAAAATTAAGATTTTATCAATTATTTCTTACCAAAATCGGTTCTACTAAGTGTTATTATCTCCTGATCATCGTCATAAATCCCTAAAATAATTTAAAAAAATTAATTTTAATTAAAAAAAAAAAAATAAAAAAAAAAAAAAAATAGAAATTCAATACCAAAATTCTCGTAATAATAATTCCAACTATGATAATTTCCTCCTCTCTGCGAATTAAATTCTTCTTCACCATGAACATCGTATTTCTTCCTTAATTCTTCATCTTTAAGCACTTCGTAGGCTTTATTGATCTTCATAAATTTTTCATTTGCGTCTGGATCGTCCTGAAATTTCGCATTTTTCCTTAATTTTTCAATTTTTTTTTACAATTTATCAATTTGTTGATACCTTATTTTTATCCGGGTGTAAAGTTAAAGCTAGTTTCTTGAAAGCTTGCCTAATTTGCCTATTATTTGCATCTCGGCTTATTCCTAGGAGTTGATAGAAATCTTCGGCGAAAATTAATTGAGAATAAAAAAGAAAAAGAAGAAATATGGAAGTCAAAGTTTTCATTTCTCTGACGCACTATTAAGCAGTTTAAAGGCCAATTTCAAACAAATGCAATGCCATAAATGCACTTATAATAAAAACATATCATTAGAGACAGTGCGCACCGCGCCACCATGCCGTTAGTCTCGAACCAGAAATACATACATAAAATACATAAAAATAAATACATAAATACATAAATACATAAAAATAAATACATAAATACATAAATACAGAAAAATAAATACATAAAATTATATTTAAAAAAATGTTTTTTTTTTTATTTGTTTACACTCACTAGTTATCTGGATGTTTTCTGTTCATCATTACTTCAAAAAATAGCATTAGGAATTTGAAATTGTGATGTTTTCCACATACAACAGGCGTGTGCGATTTAATGCCGAGTTAACCTTTCCCAGTTGATAAGTGGTGTGAATACAAGTATGGTGGAAAGTGGAAAGGAGGTGCGGAAATGAGATTCCAACGTAAAAAATAAGGGGTCCTTATAATAAGCGCGAACATGAATAAGCGCGAACGCGAATTTCGCGCTTATTCATTCGCACTTATTCATGATTTCCGTATGAATAACCGCGAATCGGATTTTTTTCGCGCTTCTTCATGTTGCACATACGCGAAAATTTTATTTCGCGCTTATTCATTTTTTCCCGCGGAAAACCTTGATTCGCGGTTGTTCATACGTCGCTGACAGATGGGCGGATGAATAAGCGCGAAATTCGCGAAAGCGCGAAATGATAATAAATGAAATTTTTGCGCTTATTTATGTTTTTGTCGCGAAAAAATAAAAATAAAAATTAAAAAGGACGGAGATTGCGTATACGGCGGGCCGTCACCGAGACACCGTTTGCGGCATGAAAATTCGCATTTTGCGTCAATCGAAAAATTTTAGAAAACTTTAAAAATTTCGATTTTA
>JH431262.1:59129-82719 GCA_000239455.1 Strigamia maritima
AATAACTTAAATTTTTTTAAAATTTTTTTAAAAATCTGAAATTTGCAGTAGCTGTTAAGAATATGCATTTACATTTTCTGAATTAATTTCATTGCTATCAGGCACAAAATAAAAAAGTTATTGTAAAAAGAAAAAACGGTCCCCTTAAATTCCCAGCTTAAGTTTTTGGTTGTTTTCACTGCAAATTTTACTCTAGTGAGAGCGCTTTTAGGATATTGCGCCCCCTATATATAAACTAAATAACCATACATAGCAATAACCCTTCATCTTTGAAACACATGGTCAATTGAGTTAATGTGAAACTAATTGCAATTTAAATTAAGTTGCTATAGACAATTGTTATTATAAATAAATGATTAAAAACATCTCGCATGCTGTTTAAAACAACATTTTGATCGCATGACTTGATTATTACAATTGGTGACACCTAGTGTTGGTTGGAGAAACCATGGTAACAGCACTAAAGCGCTTCAAAGTAGAGACTCCAAATGGTGACAATTGTGACCATTAATCGGGCTCTACGTTGTTCCAAAATTTCAGGGCTTTGAGGGTTAAACGTGTTCCGATAACTTTAAAAAATAAATAAAAATCATTTCAGCCATTCTAAGAAATGGCAAACAATATTCAGTCATAATATTTTTGATGTCGTAAACCCTTTAAATAACCACAGGTTTTATATAATAAATAACTCGCTACGGTATCGCTTAAATTAATCCAGCGAAAGTTTCCGCATCATTTCTTTGCGGGTTTAGATTGATTTTTTTTCCTTCAAGTTTTCAAGTATAAAAAACTAAACAAATATTTACTCATTTATAATTAAAACTAGGTAAACTAAGTTGTAGCAGCATATAATTAATCTATTTCTTTATTTTTTTTTATTTTTATTGACTAAAGCAACACATTAACAGAATCAAAACATTGGTTTAAATTAAGACTAAACTTTGTTGCCAGCCAAACAAATAGGGAGAGGTATATTTTTAAGTTTTACACCTCTAATTTTAGGCCTCATGTACTATATGTGAGAACTCTTCTAGTTGACAGCTAGTTACACAGTGAGGTGTGGCATGGAATAACTTGAAGGAAATGATGGCAATAAAGGGATAAACCTTCGTTCAGCCGAGTTAATATTAGATATGTGGCGAGCGAAGGTAATTCAAAATGTTGCTTCAATCCACGGTTTATTTGTGGATCCTAAATTAATTTTTCACACCTGGCCCCAACATTGAGCTAAAGCAGAGTGTCATAAATAAAACTCAAGTACACAAAAAGTACCGAACGTACGGAAAAGCCGCAAAGAGTTTTATTGGAATAAAAACAAGACGTATCACGATGAACCTTCGTGTAGCCGTGCGGCTAATACACGATATTGATATTGTAAGACTGCATTCCAATATATGTGTGTAGCATGTACGTAAAATACGTTTGGAAGTGTTAATAAAAAAGACGCATCATAGTGAACCTTCTGCAGCTAATACACGATATTGATATTGTAAGACTGCATTCCAATATATGACTGTAGCATGTACGTAAAATACATTTGGAAGTGTTTACATCTCCTTGCCAAAAAAATGGAAACATGCACTTTTTTAAAGTCAGAAAATGGAAATTTCTTAAAAGCTGTAATACTGACAGAATTTTCAAAAAAACATTATGACCAGAATTCTTGATGAATTAAGCCATACATCCTGGATGTGTTGGAGGTATGTACGCAGTTAAACATCTTGGAGTGTCATTGGATTTGGAATAAAATTCTGGTCATAATGAATTTTTGAAAATTTTGATTGTCGACAACCATTACGTAGCTCCATTATGACATTTTTTGAGGGCTTCGCAGACCCATACATCCAATTTAAAAAAGTTGCCCGAGAAATTGAACATCCTAGATAAGTTTAATTTTTAAATTTTATCTTCAACAATTCTCGAGATATTGTCAAAATTGCAAAAACCTGATTTTGGTGGTTTTAATTTTTTCCCAGTAACTACTTAAAGATTACAGGAAAAGAAAAATGATATTTTACTAAACTCTCATTTAAACCCCAAATAACACTTACAATTTATTTAGATTGGCAAAAAATACCATCACATAAAGTTATTAGCATCTGAAGTTCAGGTTTGCTAACGTGAAAAACGCGAGATAAACAATGAGAAATGGCGCGAAATGGCGTGATGGCACCAGCTACGTCATCCATGGTCACTTTTAGCACAGTACATACCTTAATGCATGACGTAGTTGGTGCCATCACGCCATTTCGCGCCATTTCTCATTGTTTATCTCGCGTTTTTCACGTTAGCAAACCTGAACTTCAGATGCTAATAACTTTATGTGATGGTATTTTTTGCCACTCTAAATAAATTGTAAGTGTTATTTGGGGTTTAAAGGAGAGTTTAGTAAAATATCATTTTTCTTTTCCTGTAACCTTTAATCAATCTTCAAAAATTTTGCACCTAAAACCATTTGTCTGTCAGTATTACAGCTTTTAAGAAATTTCCATTTTCTGACTTTAAAAAAGTGCCCGTTTCCTTTTTTTTGGCAAGGAGGTGTACGACCTTCGTTGCTGTTCGCGTACAAGGGATCTTGTCCACATTGCGATATGTCATTGTCGCAATGTCAACAAGACCGTACATAGTCATTTTCAATGTGCATAAAAGTTGTGCGTAGATGATACAAGCGACCGGATTGTAATGTTCAGCTACAACTGGAGTATTACCGTACACGTAGATGGTAGGTACAAGACTGCTTTATTCAAATATGCTAATCCCGCAGGTAGGGTCATGCAGCGCCACCAAGCGGGGGAAAGGTGTGCCACGTAAATGCTACGTGAACACTACACGGATGAATGGAAAGAAAGTTTGAGATTGGGTGGAACCGGTTTATAAGAGATATAAAGATGGGTGGGCTGAGACACAAAATTAATAATTTAACTTTTCTATTTACGGTTAAATTGCAAAGTTCTTCCAGTTATTAGGGAAAGCAGGCGTTTATTCCTACAAACAAAGGCAGCGCCGGTGAAAGTGCATCCGGTGTTGGCCGGGAGAGGAAGTTGGAATAGCAAATTCAATTTTCTATCTAATTTGTTTTACTTACCGTTGGAATAGACGTCGCAAATTTGCATCTCTGACATTTTGCTGGGGGTGATGTCCTTATGCGAGGCGAGAAACAATACCACTTCGCGTTTTTCATTTTTAATCGGCACTATGTCCAGCAGGCACCAAAAGGGGGTTCCTGAATAAATAAAAGAAAAAGCTAAAAGAAAGGCAAAAGATTGGTTTGGGTGAATGGCTGTGTGTAATTTACTCAAGGACTTGTTGATTATGATTACAACATTCCTTGTGGTCGTTTCTGAAATTACAAGATGAAAGCAGGAAAAATTGTTCTGCTCATAAGATGGAATGTGCTTAATCAAGCTTCGTCATCTTTTGGTTGAAGGCTGGTGTTGATTGTTAAGACATATTTCCCTGGTAAGTTGCAGTTACCAAGGAAATATGTCTTAAAATATTTTTTTTGTTTAAATCTATTTTTAAAGTTGTTGATAAGTTAGAGTGAATTTCAAACAATGGCTAATTGGCTTATTTTTTGTCAAAAATGGAAGATTTTATCTAAAAAAAAATAGCTCAAATAATGAATAATTTCGTCAAAAAATGGCTCAAATAATGAATAATTTTGTCAAAAAAATGATTTTGTCAAAAAATGGCTAATTTTATCAAATAATGGCTGATTTGCCTGATTTTGTTTTCAAGATCAGCCATTTTTTGACAAAATCAGCCATTTTTTTGACAAAATCAGCCATTTTTTGACAAAATCAGCCATTTTTTTGACAAAATCAACCATTTTTTGACAAAATCAACCATTTTTTGACAAAATCAACCATTTTTTGACAAAATCAATCATTTTTGACAAAATCAACCATTTTTGACAAAATCAACCATTTTTGACAAAATCAACCATTTTTGACAAAATCAACCATTTTTTGGCCATTTTTTGACAATTTTAGTCATTATTTGACAAAATTAGCTATTTTGTCAAAAAAATAGTTGATTTTGTCAAAAAAATAGTTGATTTTGTCAAAAAAATAGTTGATTTTGTCAAAAAAATAGTTGAATTTTGTCAAAAAAAATAGTTGATTTTGTCAAAAAAATAGTTGATTTTGACAAAAAAATAGTTGATTTTGTCAAAAAAATAGTTGATTTTGTCAAAAAATGATCGATTTTGTCAAAAAATGATCGTTTTGTCAAAAAAATGATCGATTTTGTCAAAAAAATGATCGATTTTTGTCAAAAAAATGATCGATTTTGTCAAAAAATGATCGATTTTGTCAAAAAATGATCGATTTTGTCAAAAAAATGATCGATTTTGTCAAAAAATGGTCGATTTTGTCAAAAAAATGGTCGATTTTGTCAAAAAAATGGTTGATTTTGTCCTTGATTAATTTTAATCAAAATTTTATATCCAAAAATTGACCAAAATAAATTTCCTGAATTACTCTAAATAATTCCTAAATTTTGTTTTAAAAAAAATATCACGAACGCTATCGCAATCAAAATGCCATCAATCATTCATTGGCATTTTATTAAAATTCCCCAAACCACATTATACATAATAATATGATTAAAAATCAAAACAAACCAAACAAAACCAACTATTTATTGATTCCTCTATCTCCTTAACCTCCAAATCGATAATAGGATCCCAAAACTTTCCTTCATTTTTCATTAAAAAATCATCTTAACTTCAGCTTCGATTTCAATGATAAATGAGAAAAAGAAATAAAGAAAAGACACAACCGGATCGGCAAAAGCCCCACGAACAAAACAAATCATTTAAAATTTAAAGCCAAAAACTTAATAATCTTAAGTTTCCAACCAATAAAAATTTGCCTTTAAGTGTTGAACGCCACGTGGACGCCGTAAAACAGACATAAAACCCTCGCAGTTAAGTGTCTTATGTTACCCGTGATTCGTCACGAGGTTAAAACCAGTGAAATGCGAAACCAGCGAGTCAAAGCTGCGCTGCTTCCTTTTTATTCTCAACCATCAATTTGCAATTTCATTAACATTAACAAAACGTAATAAAAAAATAAATAAAAAAAAGGCGCTCTACACCTCCTTGCCAAAAAAATGGAAACAGGAAATTTTTTTAAAGTCAGAAAAATGGAAATTTCTTAAAAGCTGTAATACTGACAGACAAATGGTTTTAAGAGGATTTATACGAATGGTAGAGCTATCATTTCGTGTAAAATTTTTGAAGATTGATTTAGTAGTTACCGAGAAAAAAATTAAAAATCACCAAAATCAGGTTTTTGCAATTTTGCCAACATCTCGAGAACGGTTGACGATAAAATTAAAAATTAAACTCATCTAGGATGTTCAATTTCTTGGGCAACGTTTCTATATTGGATGTATGGGTGTGCGAAGCCCTCAGAAAAAGTCATAATGGAGCTATGTAATTGTTGTCAACAATCAAAATTTTCAAAAAATCATTGTGACCAAAATTTTTATCCAAATCTAATTATCTTTTAGGCTGTTTAACTACGTACATCGCTCTAACACATCCAGGATGTATGACTTAATTCGTCAAGAATTCTGGTCACAATGATTTTTGGAAAATTTTGATTGTTGACAACAATTACATAGCTCCATTAATGCTTTTTTTGAGGGCTTCGCAGACCCATACATCCAATTTAAAAAAGTTGCCCGAGAAATTGAACATCCTAGATGAGTTTAACTTTTAATTTTATCTTCAACGGTTCTCGAGATATTGCCAAAATTGCAAAAACCTGATTTTGGTGGTTTTTAATTTTTTCTCAGTAACCACTTAATCAATCTTCAAAAATTTTACACAAAATGATAGCTCTAGCATTCTTATAAATCCACTTAAAACCATTTGTCTATCAGTATTACAGCTTTTAAGAAATTTCCATTTTTCTGACTTTAAAAAAAGTACCTGTTCCATTTTTTTTGACAAGGAGGTGTGTATTGGGGATTTTTATATATTTTTTTTTTTTTATTATTTTTTTGTTTACCTGATTTCTTGTAAAAGATAACTTCGAGTTTCAATTCTGTTTTTCCTTCCAACGCTTTTTCGATTTCCTGTTTGTGCTCTTCGTTCGTGTCGGGACCGTAGAGAAATTTACAGTTGCATCCTTTTTGCATAATCTGAGCTCGCGCAAATCCAGTCAACTCGCAGAAACCATCCGAACAGTAGACGATTGGATAGAGCGATGGTACTTGAGCATTGCCCAAGACGAAGTTGCTGTCTGCAATGAGGGGAAAATCAAAAATAATAAAATTAAAATGAAATTTTGGGCAATTATCAAAAATTAATGGGTTTGGTGATGAACTTTATCCACAAACTTCTCTAGTGTGAATCCAGCCTTATGCTGGATTCTCACTTGCGGTAAAATCGCGCGAATTTATTGCGTTTTGCGGTTTTTTAAAACTTATTTTGCCTCAAAAATTGCGATATTTTTGAAATTGAAAATTTTTCTAGGTTTCCACATGCAGCAAAAACACAAAAAAACCTAGAAAAATTTTCAATTTTAAAAGTGACGCAATTTTGACGAAAGTTTTCCGCGCGGAATTCGCGCGATAAAGCGGAAAAATCGCAAGTGAGAACCCAGCTTCTTGCTGGATTCTCACTTGCGGTAAAATCGCGCAATTTTATTGTGTTTTACGATTTTTTAACACTTATTTTGCCTCAAAATTGTGCTATTTTTAAAATTGAAATTTTTCCAGGTTCCCACATGCAGAAAAAACACAGAAAAACCTATTTATTTTCAATTTTAAAAATAGCGCAATTTTGACGTTAGTTTTCCGCGCGGAATTCGCGCGATAAAGCGGAAAAATCGCAAGTGAGAACTCAGCTTAGTACGCAAATGCGTAAGTGTGAAATTGAGACACATGCGCACCGGAAGCCTTATAGGCATGTTATGTTATGTAACTCACATGGGCGATGCACACTCACACCTCAAGAGATGCGCATAGTAAGTCACAATAACATAACATGAGACCTACGAGGCTTCCGTTGCGTATGTGTGAATTCACATTTTCACACTTACGCATTTGCGCACTTACGCGACAGTTTCTGAATACTCCTAATGTTCCCATGCATCGCAACATTTTAGCGCATGAATCATTCTTTAGCGAAGATGAATGCGCATTTAGACATGTAAGCTCTGTTCATCCCCAAAACACCCCCAATCACAGACCCTTCTTCTTATTGATTATTTAATGTGGCATTGTCAACCACATTATGAATTGTTTATAGGTACTCAATACATACATGTATGATGACATTCATCCTAATAAAGAACAAAATTAATTAACGTTTTAATTCACTTGATTTAGTTGTCAAGCATAATCAATCAATGAATATTCAATAGTTCTGTTTGTCATTTTATTTATTTATTTATTTATTTATTTATTTTATTTATTTATTTTCCTCTTCGCAGAAATCGATTTTGATTTGGCTTCATGCACTCTTTTATCGCTCGTGTCGTAATCCTCAAAGTGTTATTTGGTATTTGCATCTGGTTTTACATAAAGCGAGACCTTGAATTGAAATCGGACATAAATTGTTATGCTAGGTTCCCACTTGGCAGAAACTCGGACAGAAAATTTTCTGCTGCAGAAAATTTTGAGTGCAGAAAAGTATGTTTTCCTGTGGTTGGTTGCCACCTGTGGACTGAAAAGTGGGCAAGAAAGTGCCGAAAAGTAGAATTTAAAAATGGATGCCAGCTAAGGAAGGCAATTTGTAAACACTGTTGCTTTCTACACCCAAAATTTTCTGCAGCAGAAAATTTTCTGACGGAATTTCTGCCAAACGCGAACCAAGCATTATTGTCACATTAGTTTTCCCTGCATGACACCAATTACACTCTGTGTCAGTCATCCTCATCACTACAGTAAATATTAACATCTGGTGGCCTAAAGGTCAAACAACCATATTTTTTGCATTGTATACCTTTACTAATTTAGTACTTCAATACTTTCACTCGTTTAATTCCCATAGTAATAATTTAGCGGATAATAGCGGTATAGCGGTTCAGCGACAACGCCAACTACCGTAGTCGAAATCAAAATTTTTCCTTCAATCCTCTTGGGTTCGACACATCCAGACGCGAATGTGATTTAAAAGTCGTAATGTTGACTTACTACCCACAGTTCACAGCCCATCTATTTGCAAATCCCCAATTCCAATGTTGGCGTAGACCAATTAGAGAGCGAAATGACATATCCGGCATCTTACAAATCTACTATGTTAACCGAATGAGAAAAAAATCTCTAGGACTTTCTCAAGATTATTTTAAGTCATAGCAAATGCAAATGCAAATTTATTGACCCAAAAAGCTGAAAAGAAAACCTACTCAAGGCTGAATTTAAAGTTGAAGAGTTCTTGGGAGTGACATGATGGGCCCCTAACCAACACAATTGGTATGAAATGCAATACCACCACCACTAAACTGGATGTTTTGTGGGGCCCCCGTGTGAGAAACCCTTAAATCAATACCAGCAAACTGAAACTTGGCTAAGCTTTTCACTTGACTTGGCAATAACCAATCACCAAGAAGGAAAGGAAAAAAAAAACTAGGCCAATTAATGATCGTATAAATGAAATCTCATTCAGTTGTTGGTTAGGTATTTTAATGGTTTGTTACCAGTTTCTTGGAAACAAAGAAATGGATCAGATAAATTCATCTTTTAGCATTTGCCACTTGTAAAAACACTGTAATAGAAATGTTGACCTGACAAATCACTGGCAGTTAATTCAGACTCATTAACCCTCACATTAGTGGATAACCCATAGACACGATCATGTTCATATTTTGGGTCAAGTAGTTAAAGCGCTGTTGCATTTGGTTGAAAAAACTGCCGCTGTTGGCGCTAGTTTTTTCCAAAAATGGCCACTGCACATGCGCACGGATTTTCATCTTTACTTGGCTTTCCTGCTTCACAATCTTTTTCAAAGTGATCGTCTGCTAGTAACCCTGAACAGAAGCGCTTTAGCCAATATGCAGTGAAGCCGGCTTTTTTTTTCTGCTGCAGTTTTAAGGGGCTAAAATTTGCCGATCGATTATTTCAATAAATATCAAAGCAAATACTTGAAATTTTTTTTTATATAAAGTTTATTAGTATTTGAACAAAGTCAGAAAATTTCAGCTTCATAAGATAAGCCAAAAAAAATTTTTCCTATTTAAGAAAAGAGCTGAACACAATTGTGTCATAGGCTGCCCATCCAAGGGTTAAGACAGGATTAAAATCCAAGAAGATTATTGTAGAGTGCCCATTTCCACATTGAATAAAAAAGATAATTACAAAAATAAATAAATATATAAATCTATGGTTCCAATTATCTTCACTTCTAATCAACTGGTTTTTCCAATAATCCTGTTCTTGTTTTTCATTTCCTGCTTGCACCCCTTTCTCATTTCTCTTCTATTACCACCATCAGATGACATTTAAGTGTCAGATCAAAATCAGATTTCGGACAAGGTTTTAAATAGCACTCTTTACCATCAAACCCTACAAAGGACTCAAGCTCAACATCCAATAGAAATGCAAATTCCATCTCCAGTAGGGAAACTAAACCATGAATGGAACAGCCACAGCCTTTAGTTCTTCTCTACGTAAAATCCCCTCCTGCTTGAATGTCTTTTCCTGATTAGATTTTAAACTCCCAGTCAAGCCAAACATAAGTAAGTCGACGTCAACCCGAGGTCACAGACAACTTTCTTTCCAATTCAACGTGTGGTATTCTTGCTGTAATCACGATAACGCCTAAACTGTATTTCCAACACGTATGCGGAAAACTCCCATTGGCTAGAGCCTTTTCCCAGCAATTGTTTAATGCACTTAATAAAATAATTCGAAAAAAGACCATAAAAGGGCATAAACGAACATAAACGAACATAAACGACGAACATAAACGAACCTAAACGAACAAAAAACCATAAACAGAAAAGGGGGTTTCTCGCAATATGTTAGAAATAGAGTTTAGTTCCCATGCGTTAAAACTCGTGCGTCAAAGCAGCAAAGCAGCATCTAGTCTCAAGTGCTTAGCCAGCACGCTAAAGTTGAATTGTTCCAACTTTACCCCCACATGCAATAACGTGCTGAAAAGCATAGCGTGCATCGGTGACACAACAGAGTTCCCATGCATCGCAACATTAACGCATGACTCATGCTTTAGCACATGACAAATGTGCGTTAACGCACAAAATTCTCTCTCTGACTATCTTCATATGCATTCCATACTAAATGCTAAGTGATTACTGAATGAAATGAACTGTGTTCTAAAATTTTCATGAGTTTTAGCATTTCACGCGGCTTTTATTTCTGCGGACTTAAGATCATTCCACAACTCATTTAAAACACTTTTGCGTGATTCCAATCGCGCCGTTGGCAAAATGTTATGATCTTAGGGTTATCCAATAATCGCTGCCTTTGAAACCCCTAGTCAGGCATAGAACTGTACAACACATTATTTTAAAAGCTTTCGCTTGTAAATACAACCAAAAGACTTACGATTTTTTCTAAATTAATGAAGCGGCCAGAACCACTTAGTTCTCTTTGGCCTCCCTAGGGCACCTTTCTTCAACTACATGAAGAAAAAAAAGTATACAAAAAGCATGAGCAATTTCCACACAGGCTTCTTAGCTACATCAAAAATATGATTAAACTCCGTTTCCAAAATATTGCGAGAACCTCTCATTGGCTAGAGCCTTTCCCCGGCGATTGTTCAATGCTCTTAAAAAAATAATTCAAGAAATGACCATAAAAGGACATAAACGAACATAAACGAACAAAAAACGACCATAAATGATAATCTACAGATGTTCTGAAAAAGAAATCTTGACTGTCTTCATTGAAAGTTTGCCCATCAGATAAACTTAATCCTGACAGGAAGAGGTCTTTATATTATATGTGACAACAAAGAGCAATGACTGTGCTTAATATCAACACTTAGCACCTGAATAAAGCTGCAACTGACAGAAGAAAAAACACAAAAGGTTACCAAGATCACTGCTTGACAACACCTTAAGAAAGACTTGGTGAAGAACTTGACACTTGTTTTATTTGTTTTTGTCTTTCTATGTAAGGTAGTCTTACTATCTTCACTGTTGTTGAGGTTGAAATCAAATGTAAAGTTGGCATGTAAACTCACAAGTGTGAGATCTTAAGGATCCATATGGGCTCCATGTCTGTTGAGATTTTTATTTATATCTTCTTTATTTTTAACTAGGACATTTTGTCAATAAATAATAGATGTCAAAAGCAAGCAGCCAGAAAATATATTTATTCTTTTATTTCTTTAATAAATCATCTGGTGGACAAATACATCCATTAAAGTTTAACAGGTTTCATATTATCCTGGTGAGTAAATTTCCGTACTGCATCACTTGGAATTGCTCATTTGGACAATCTGACAATGACTTACTGCTCTTTGTCTATCCGTGTATAGAATAATGATTTTCTTCCATGCATCAATGCTGCAGAAAGAAATCAATTCCACTTCCTCATGATCAAAGGAGAAGTTTAGTTCAACACATGTAAACAATAGTTGCATTCGAAAATGAAAACCGGTTTTAGCCGTTTTAGAAAAGTTGGTTTTAGCTGGTTTCAAAGCAATTTTCGAATGACCTGGTTTTACTTTGGTTTTAACTAAATTCTTGCTTGAACTTGGCTGGGGTTTTTAGATAAACCAAGTCAAATCAAAATCAAAATCAAAAATTAGATTTAGCTGATAAATTATGTCTATTCCATCTTGGCTAATATGAGAATCCAGTTAAAAAATGTAAAATTTGTGAAAATTAATAACGCCAAGGCTATTTCCCCGAACGAATTTCAAATTCCAGTTCACCATTCTCATGACTTAGCCTGACGCCTGCGGCGGGCTGACCTCACCTTACTAGGTAAAGTGGACTGGAAATAGAAATTATAGCTACGAGCCGTTCGGGGAAATAGACAGTACGAATTAATAAAAAAACCATTTTGATGGACGTCAGCGAACGTCGTGATTCGTGGCCGACGTAGGTGCATGTTCCGCAGCCACGATGTTCGCTGATGTGCGTTTGTCATTATTTTTCGCAACTATTACCTATTTTTATTCCGATTTCTCATGAAATCGTTAGGATGTTGTTAAATGACGTCCCCACCTACAAAATCGGCAGGTTTTATCTCAGTTTGGAGTTGAGGAACATCATATCATTTCCAAGATGACTGCTACAGAATGCTGCTAAAACCCTTATACCGTATTCCCTCGAAAAGAACGGCATGCCGGAAAAACCGAGTTTGACCAGATTTCCAAAACCGGACATCTGGTCACTTTTACATGCCGTAAAAATCGAATCGTATAGTAAACACAAATCGTGCCGTAAAAATCGAATCAGCGCCAAAACGTACACATTACGGAACGAGTCACATTCCATTTTTATGGTATTGATTGTTACGTGTGTCAGTGTGATTAGTGAAATGAAATATCAAACTTAAAAATGCGCGTATTTATATTTAAAGGCGAACGTGTGAATATTGGACTTTTTTTGACTCGAATTATCTGGCACCCTGGTCGGATTCGCCATTATCCGGCATGCCGTTCTTTCCGAGGGAATACGGTAAGCAATAACCAGGTTTAAAACAACCAACTAGACATCGTTTTGGTTTAAGTAGTTTTTGGAATCTAAAACCAAAACCAAATTGGTTTTCATTTTCGAATGCAACTATTGTTAAATTTAGTTTTTCCCCATGAAGTCCTCAGAAACAAGTTATCACTCTCCAGAGCAGATAATACCACAAAACTATTTGGTCCCCAAAACCACAAAATCAGCTTTGGGACCCTCTAACAGGCCCTTAATCTACTGAAACTAGATGCTATCCCCAACAGTACAAAACTTGACAATAATCCTAAATTCCAAAGTATTTTCTACACTTAGAAAACAAAACACTCAAAACCAGATTTCAACTTGTTTGTTATTAATTATCACTCTTGTTGAACTGAACAAGTTTTTCTTGGCATTTGTAATCCACACAGCCAGTACAGACATAACAACTAAATACACCAATCTGTATTGTTGCCAAGAAACAGTATCTAAGATATACCAATCCCTTAAACATCGATATTGAGAGCACTTTGTAACTTTTTCTTTTCATTCAAGCACAGCAAGAATGAAGTTAAATAATTAACATGTTGATGAGGATAAAATGACAGCAATTTCATTGTCATAATTTTATCTGAGGTTTTAAATAGTCATTTATAGCGGCTCAACTTCCCTGTTTTTTGGTTTTTATTTTGCCTCAACCAAAATGGTGTGCGTGAATAATTTAATACATTTCTATTTTGGAAACATTTGTGTGGGTGTGTAACGTGGAAATAACTTTTCCTCCTCCTCATTCTAGTTTAATAATTCATTAGATGGATTGCCGGCAATGGATTTTCAATATCAAAGCACAAAAACAAGTCGTATTACAATATACGCCTCAGTTTGTACTAAAAATAGGTATGAATTGAAAATAATGCGACCTACTTTTCGATTTTTACCCACAAAGTGGCTATAAATAGAAAATAGTGTCTTGCAATGCATTTACGTAAACAAGACACATTTATTGAATTTGTGTCATTCGATACAGAAGAAAAAAATTAGTCAACTCCGTCACGTTTTTATATTCATTTCAACATTCAAACATAACAAAATGTTGATTTAATATTTTACGAACGTTGCACATATCAACCACCGATATTTCCACCGTTTGATTATTGTATCAAAATGTTGATACAACATTCAGTAGATGTTAGAAAATATCGGTTGTTGATACGCAACATTCGTTTAATGTTAAATCAACATTTTGTTATGTTTGAATGTTGAAAAAAAATGTTGATAAAAAATGACATTCTTTGATTCTAATCAGCAATCTCTGTTTGACTGTTCATGGTGCTCCAGACAGATGTGTCTGCTGATGAGATCTTCGATGGTCGAAAACACAGTGAATAAATTGGGAAAAAACGACGTGTCTGTATAATAGGTGATTATAATTAAAATAATTTTATTTTATTTTTTAGAATGACATTCTTATATCGAATCAACATTTCTGACGTTTTTAAAAAATATTTTCTGAATGTTTCGACTTTTTCTTGTTTCGTGGGAGAACATAGGAAATTTTTTTGTGACATTTGACGAAAATCATCAATAACCTCCAAATTTTTTTTAAACATTTTTTTGTGGTCCATCCTCTCCTGTATAGAAGATGAAGTGTAATTACATGATGTAATCAACCAACTACTTTCCCATTGCAATCCAGAGATTAAAATGTGAACTATCGGACATAAAAGAAGTCATATTTTGCAAACAGCCGCAATGCCTGTCAAGTCAGCTTCCTTATTTACTATAATGTCTGATGTTTAATTAAAAATCCAACTTTTGCACAGGCTGTATATTCAAGGGCAGCTGCTATTAAAACTTTTCCAAATTGGGTGTGACCGATAATTATCGCTGGCCGGCCTTTATTCACTAGCCTTTAGTATGCAAACTTTATAGTTTAGAGTAATGGCCAAAAGACTAAAAAAAAATTAAAAAAAGATGAAGTGGTCTTCTTGTGCTTTGGCACTCAAAGCAATTGCCTCGCTCCTCCTGTCCAAACACCGGCTCCGAGCCTACATTGATATGAATAGGATTTATAAATGATGGATCACTTCTGGCTTCCTTCGGACTATCTAAGTATCGGAAATAATATTTGCACTTGACGTTAAGCACATTTCAACCTGATCGTAATGGTTGTGTTCACACCGCTCCGTGACGTAACGCAAGATGGCTGTGCAATGTATTATGGGTTTAAATTTTAAAATCAAAGACGTAAAGTTTCAAAATTGATTTTGAGACTTAAGAAAATACGGCAACCAATGAGAAGACAGCTGCTTCTCAAATGAAAAACGAGATGGAATGAGAAATTACGTGATTGGTCGGTTTACATTTACAGTCTACAAACAGTGTGAACAAAGCCATAGATAATTTCCTTAAGTTACATTAGATTTTTGTAAGTTACGTTACGTTACGTTACGTTCAATGTGGACTAACCATTAGAGCAAAGCCGTTTATAACGAAAACCTGCTGATTAGAAACTGATGGAAATACTGTTTCGCATGCTTACGCTGGGCGCAGACATGATGTCATAACTAAGCAATTAAAGTCTATTCACTTATAAGTTTGGAGTAACTAGAATTGGTCGTGGCAACTAACTCTTAAATGGTGTTGCGCGTAACAAAGTAGGTCTAAACCGATCAAAACCGGTGGTCAAATGTACAACCGGGCCATCTATTTATCCAAGATAGTGGTTTCGCGCGGTTCGACCCGGCCATCTATTTATTCAAAATGACGGTTTCACGTAGTTTATTCAAAAATGACCTCTACTTTCATTGGCTACTGACAGACATGTGACTTAGTGTATGAATACTTTTCTGCGATCACTCCACTGACCAATCCGAGTTACTCCAAACTTATAGGTAAATAGACTTTAGAACACGTGATAAAATACTCCCATCTCATTGGATGCGATTTGTATCGCCAGGCAAAAAGTACACAATGGCTGTACATTTTCAAAAGTAGAATGTTCTGTTGCGCGACGGAAGTGACGTTTTGTGCACATGCGCAGAGGCAGCAGCGTTCGGCAATGCGAAATCACTGCATGCCTGCGCCTAGCATTAATTAGCTCGCTTATAGCAAAAATCTTATTATAATAAATTTGTTTAGAGGATTACTGCGAATAATTTCATACATGATTCCTGAAAAAAGAATAATTGGATCGGCTCTTTTAAAGTTGGACTAGTCCAACGCAACGTCAAATAGTATTGAACAAACCCCTTTGTGCTGTGCAATTTGACCATTTCCGAAAAATTTATACTGCCAAGCGAGTGCACATGAACCTTTAGAAAGCAAAAGAAAGAAACTTTTTTTTCTTCAGATTGATCCTTCAGAAGCAAGCTGGGAATTAATTGCTTTCCTCCTGCCATCTCAAATGCATACAAATGCATGGAAAGCTTCATCTCTCCCAAAATTCATGATTATTTACTTATTTGTCCAATAAAACTCTACTTTCCATCAAATTTTTAGTTTCGAAAAAACTATTTTTATGCTTAGTTCCCACTTGGCAGAAACACCGTCAGAAGATTTACTGCTGCAGAAAATTTTGAGTGTAGAAAGCATCAGTGTTTATAAATTGCCTTCCTTAGCTGGCATCCATTTTTAAATTCTACTTTTCTGCATTTTTTTGCCCACTTTTCAGTCCACATTCTTTTCTGCACTCAAAATTTTCTGCAGCAGAAAATTTTCTGACGGGATTTCTGCCAAGTGGGAACTAAGCATGAATCTTCATCTACTAGAGCATCAAATCAAAGGTAATTAAGGTCAGAGACAAATGTAAGTTAAATTGCTTTTGACGTCATTCATTCTCGGTAGGTTTAATTTCATTATTTCATTACATTTTAAAACTAATGAAATGGTTAAGAATCAAAGTTCTTAAACTAAATTTGACAATCAACCCAATCAAGTGGCTGCCGAGGCAAAAAACTTCGCTATAGTCAAATGTTTTTGGCTGTGTCCAAAGACAATTGCTGTTTGTTACTCCACAAGACTGCAATATAGATCTATTTGTCTTAGAGCAATAGTATCTTAACTGCTTCGTAGTTCTCTGTATTTACAACAATGGTTACACTCCATAAACTGCTGAGTAATGGGAATTGTCTTCATCGGAGAATGAACATTGTGGACAAGGTATAAACTGTATCAAAGTTTTCATGTGGAAAAAAGAATGGCCAGTTTAGTTCACGATGCGAATCGATCGAGTAAAATTTTTAAAACTGAAAAATAACAGTAAACTCTATTTAACAATTCGTGCACGAAACTCCCATTGGTTAATGACCTATGCATTGGTATCTTATTTTAATCCTCTAGTTGATTTGAGTCAAAAAACCATTGTTTTGTAGTCCAAAAATGTGCGTGCCATTGTTAACAAACGAAAACGCTTGTAAAATATTTTACATTTTGGTTTTTGTATTGTCGCGCACATTTTTTGGCTACGAAACAATAGGTGCATTCAGAAACTAAAACATTTTTGTGTTTCCCTCGTTTCGTTTCCTGAAATGTGCCGTCATTTCCGGAAATGTTTATGTTTTAGTCAAGAAACGCGCGTGCACGCGCGTTTTAGGAAACGCTATAATTTCAGCGTTTCACGAGACACGACTTGTGTCTTACAATTGCGCACTCGTCTGCGCAGCATCTAACTCTACTGTTGTAGAGTTAGATCGGCGCCATTTGTTTTGAAGTTAAAACGAATCTAAAACGTACCTAAAACGTACCTAAAACTTAACTAAAACTTAACTAAAACGTGCCTCAGATTTTCACACTCAGAATTATACACAAAAACACACATAAAACTAACCACACGCAAAACTCGTCAAATTTTGACGAGTTTTAGTTCCTGAATGCACCTATTGATTTTTCGACTCAGCTTGACTAGAAGATTAAAATAAGATATTACAACACATACTTTCAGTACAATGCAAAAAAGTTCACTTTTCAGTTTCGTGCGCGAATTGTTGAATAGAGTCCAAGTGTCCAATTTCAACAGCTATAATTCGTTTCTTTTGAATGTTGTTTTTCTTGTTTATGAGATGGCGGAAATATTCTCATAAACAGGTTATAGAGAATCAAAATAATCATAAACAAAAGCAGGAGGAGTTTTTTTCGTTCATAGCAAGCATTTCCGCCATCTCATAAACAAGAAAAACAACATAATCAAGAGAAACGCACCTATTGTATATATATACTCCAGCTTCATTATCCAACCTCAAGGTCCATAAACTGCCAACGTGATGTGAACACATCACTGATGTTTTCATTCTGAATGAGTTAATGCAGATCTAAATCGATAAAGCCAATAAGTTGATGCCATTTGCAGTCAAATTTCATCCATCTTCATTTATCAAGGCTTATTTGTGCAGTATTATTAATACATCTTTCTCTTTGCCATTTCCAGATAGATATACAAGAGCCTTGATTATCTTGCCACAGTGATGTATTGTCAAGCCGACTTTTATGATATATGTCGTATGTCTCCAGAGAAAACCACATCCGCTCATCCAAAAATTGATTTTATGACACCACGGTGTGGGTTAGCTCCAAGAAAATTTCCAGCTGTCAAATGACGTCAGACTAACTGCCTAAAAATCCAAATAAAATCCTTTTCACAGGAAATCATGACGTTTGTAGGGAAATTACCCAAATGATAAAATTCTAAATCTCAGCATTCAACAACTTGATTTCAACAGACATTGATGAATCACAGACCAGAAATAGAAAAGCACTTCTTCTGATTGCCGGTCAAGTGCATTTTAGCCAATAGGTATTCTATTCGACATTTCAAAGAAAAATTCTTCCAAGTGGTTCAAAGTCATAATTTCGTGTTATGAAAAATCCTTCGAGTCACTAGGAGCGTTCAATCCTGAAAACAAAAGTCACTTATTTGCCTTATAGAAGTGACTAAAGTAACTAAAGTAACTTTAGAGAAAAGGCAAATACAACGTTCTTCTATGCTTTATAGAAGTGACTAAAGTGACTTTAGAGAAAAGACAAATACAACGTTCTTCTTTGCCTTATAGAAGTGACTTTAGAGGTAAGACAAATACAACGTTCTTTACGTTCTGCTTTTGCCTCATAAAAGTGACTAAAGTGACTTTAGAGAAAAGGCAAATACAACATTCTTCTTTGCCTTATAGAAGTCACTTGTTTTTACTGCACATCCTCAGTTAAAACAACTAAAACGGCTGTTGTACACCTTGGTCAAATGAAGAAAAACACAAAATGCTAATTTTCTATCAGAATTTCCTTTCTTAAGCAAAGATTAGGTTAGTAAATTGTTTCTGCGCGATCAAACAAATCAGTAGCCATGTTGATATGAGCAAACAAAGCTATGTGCGCATAATCAATTTTAAAGTGTGTTCATTCAATTCCAAAGGGATAAACTGTTTATCTTGAATTCTTTTGATTCTCGCTAGGCGGAAATGACGATTTTTACGTCATTCTCCAACAATCAGTTTCCCCACAAACCGTTTTTACATAAACCACGTTGAGGGTTGTTTATGCTGCTGAAATCTTGTTTATGGCAGCATTTTTGGCAGCCATTTTGGATTCGAGATTGATCGAAGTGACACTCGATCGACTTTATTAAGAGATTTCAGTGCTTTTTTATACATTTTATACTACATTACAACACTTTTAGTATACTTTAATGTACACTACTATTTTATAGTAACTTAAAATGTTAACTGAAAGGAGAAAACTACAACAATCCGGACATGGATTTTTGATTAAGAACTAGTTCTTATCAAGGAACTTGATCCTAGAATATTTAAGTTTGCAACTGCGCGTGCACAGACTGAAACTTAAACAATAACACGTTCAACGCTTAAAGCAGATTAAACTGATTCTCTATAATCAGCTTTTATATAATTCTGCTTTTATAATCACTTTGGATTTGAACGCACCTATTGAGAAGTCACTTTTCCATAAAGCCAATAAGGAGAAGAGACTCATCCTTTTCAGGATTGAATGCACCTAATGATGATTCAGCGTAGTTAATAATAGTAATGACGTAATTCTTTTCTAAGTAGCTTTGCCCCACGATACTAAATGATAGAGCTCTGGTGTTTCCGGTAGGGATTATGTTGTACGCTGTGATGTTCTCCGTTACTTCCCTAATACTGATGTTCTTCTCTAGTCTCCTTGGATTGCCTTTGGTTATTCGCAAGTCAAAGATAACATAACAAGCAAAAATCCATAATTCATGTAATATTTCCATTTAGAACAATTTTTCTTGCTCAAAATTATCTCTCCTAGCGTCAGGACTATCCTTTATTACTTCCCTCCTTTGATAGAGAGAAAAAAAAGTGAAAAGAAAGTCCAATCTTTGCTGAGTAAACTCTAAACACTTTGGTCACCACAACTTAAAGAGAAAAAAAATTCATTTTGGTTTTGCCCTTCCTCAGGGACTCAACTTGAAATGATGCAATGGAAGTTGTAGGTTGGGAACCCCACTGAGGTTTCCTAATGGAATTTTGACATTGAGCTTTTGGATAAAATATCATTTCGCCAATATTTTAATACCGAGCAAATTTGGTGATAAAAGTCAAGCTTAGAAAAACAATATTTTAATTTATTCCAAAATAAATTCCCTTGTGAGCAGAAAAAGAATTTTTATCCTAAATATCCTAAATATATATAGTTTTGCAACTAAATTTATTCAGAGCAATAACCCAGACAAAAAACATGGCGGATTGCCATTTGTCCCTTAAAAAAAGAGTTTTGCTATTTTGAATTTAACTTAATGTAATTTAATTTTTAAAAAATGTTGCTTAATTAAAGATATGTCCTTAAGCTTAAATTTCAACATCACTATAGAGCTGCATCATCTTACAAGACAATAAAATCCAATTAAGTCTTCGTTTATTGAATGTCACATCGATTGGACCTCATTATAAACTATAGAAAGCATCTAATCAAAACACCTTTTTATATAAAAATCAATATTGTCTTAAGACATGAAATAATATCCAAAATCCAAAGACTTTGAATTAAATATTGGACATTAAATGACATTAAAACATTTTCAATGTCATTCATTGTCTAACTTAGAAACCATTCAAATTACTTGTAATTAGTGAGAAAATAATGTAAAAACCTCCAGTATGTAGCTATAAATATGATAGAAAACTCATAACTGTTTCGATGTAAAACTAGTCATAATACAGAGTTTGCGGCAGGCACTTTTCCCTTATAATTATAACTTTTTTTTATGATTATGATTTCAGTACTCACTTTTCTAAACCGTGCGCTACAAACTGGATTCTTTATATTTTTAACCCTCAGACGCCTAACATTTTGGATCAACGCAAAGACCTATTAGTGGTGTCAATTGACATGTTTTATATACTCCGAGTTGAAGCGCTTTAGTGCTGTTACTATGATTATCATGGTTTTACCAACTGACGCTAGGTGTCACCGATTGTAAAAATCAAGACACTCGGTCAAAATGTGATCATTTGAACAGCATGCAAGCTGTTTAATCATTTATTTATAATAATTGTGTATATTAACTGAATTTTAATTCCAATTAGTGCAATTCATTGCAATTGATATGAAATGTGAACTCAACATGTGCCGACTGCTTTGTTTATTCTCTACTTTGCATATAGGTGGCGTTGTATTTTAAAAGCGCTCTCACTAAAGAGAAAAAATGCAGTGAAAACAGCAAACGTTTTAAGCTGAGATTTTAAGAGGCTTATATTTTCTCTTTACAATAACTTTTTTTATAAGTCTGAAAATTACCAAATAAATTGAGTGTATGTAAAACCACTTTTTGGACAGTTCCAGAAAATTTCAGATTTTTTGAAAAATTTTTTGAAAAAAATTTTGTATTCAGAATTATTGCCCGTGTCAATTGTCCCATAGGATAGGCTTCTGAAGGTTAATATTGCAAGAATGCTCATTCATGCAGTAGTGTAACAACAAGGTTTTGCTGTTGCACTATACTGTATGAATAAACATCCTTGAAATATTAAAAATATTTTTAAATTACATTTAACAATTCCTTATTTTGGCATTCTCATAATAAAATAAAATCTCGTTCGTGACATCGCAAACTGTCTAATTCTTAAGATTTAATTTTATAAAAAGCCGATTTAAAAGCAAACTTTTTAATTCCCCTAAAACCACTAAATCGATTTCTGTCTCTTAAATTGATTAATAAATCCGATTGTTCAAAATTCCATTTTTTTTTTCAATTCAGAAATGAATTGTTGCAATTCTCAACAAAAAAAAAAAAAAATAAAAATATAATAATAAAAAAAAACTTCAAGAAGTTTTTAACTTAACAAAAAAATATATAAAAAAAAAAAATTTGCATTTTTATAATTTTGTTGTTGCATCATCAAAAAAAAAAAACAAATATCTGAATTTTTTTTTTTTCCTGGGCTGCTGACAAAATTTGCAAACCAAACAGAAAATTACATTCTAAGCGTCTCTTCACTCTCTAAAACGTTGAGCGATAACGAGAAATTTGAAGATCCATTAACAGACTTATTGGATGCCGTCGTTCAATTTTCCTGCGGGGCCTTCAGAGATTTATGTATTGATTAAACTTAAAAAAATAAAAAAAAAATTTAATTCTAATTATAATAAAAATAATAAAATTCACTAAAAACTAAAAATTCAATCTCTTATCCTCGACTTAATTCCCCTCCCCACTTGTTGATTTAATAAAACGTCCAATTTGAAAAAATAAAACAAATCTGTTGCACATTGCATGCAATAAATTTTCCCGACGTTTCCATAACAACAACATACCAAAAAACAAAAAACAAAAAAAAAAAAAAAAAATTAGTCTATTAAATTTTTTATATATTTCCAACAATAAAACAATAAAATCATTTCATTTCAGCACTTAAAAATCTTCAATTATTTACAACAAAATTGAAAAATCGCATTTTCCCACTAAAACTCATCGCAAAACTAATAGATACGTCATTTGCGGTTGCCCGCACCACTTGTTGTTCATGTATTGTAAACCGCTTCACTCCACTTCTTTTCATCACAGCCCTGATACGCAGTTAAGTATCACTTGTCACCACCAGGGAGGCCTTTAATCCGATTATAAAATCCCATTTTCCAATTCTTTTTTTTTTTTTTTTTATCTCTATCAAATAAAAAATTCAATTCTAATAATAAAAATTAAATCCTTCGATCATTTTTTTTTAAAAAATACGGAATTAGGCCTAAAAGTCAGCTGACATTGGGAACAACAGTAAACTTGACTCGAAACCATATTTTTTATAATTTTTTTTTTATAATTTTTTTTTTATATATCCAATATAATTTATATAAATAAAATAAATTAAAGGTGTTGTCAGCATCCCTATTTTTTTTTTTTGTTTTTTTTTTTTTTCGCGCCATTTTTCTTTGACTCCACATGATCCTTCCTTCCTATAGAGCCTAACGCATTGATTTCTTTCCAGATCGATCAATCCCTTCTTCCTCCCAACTCTTCAAGGGTCTTTCAAGCATGAAGAGCGAGACACGCCCATTTGGATTTCATCAGAAAAGGTTGGAGGAGTACGTGTGGAGCTCGACATTCATTTTTATAGACAAATTTATCAAAATAAAATTTTTAAAAAAAAATTAAAAATTATTTTTATTTATTTATTTATTTATTTATTTATTTATTTATTTATTTATTTATTTATTTATTTTTTTTAGAAAGGAAAAAATAATTGTTAATGATTTTTCTGATGAAACTCATTGGAATTAATCGAATTGAAAGAATTGTGTTTTTGTTTGCCCAAGATTGGAGTATCTTTAAAGTATCCTTGCGTTTTCTTATGTTACAAAAAGATTAAATAAAGGAAGTTAAAAGGTTTTTTTTTTTTGTTGTTTGAATAGAAGGACTCGATTTTCACTGTTTTGCGCGTTGTAATTTCCTGTGTAAACACTTTATCGCATTTTCTTATTAATATTCATGGAAATAAGATGAAGTAATGATAAATCATTAAATTTGA
>JH431262.1:103631-106131 GCA_000239455.1 Strigamia maritima
AAAAAAAAAAAAATGTATACTACTTCCGGTTTATTTCCAGATACACATCATTATGGAAAGGTTGTTTGACTTTATACACCGGAGAGAAAGGAGAAGTTCAAAAAATTGGAGAGTTAGTATTGAAAAAAAAGACATTTTTGAATATATAATTATATAAAACAATGTATTTCGCCTAGATTTTGCATGGTTTTTCTTGAAATCCCCAACATGAGCGATCCACATCCGGATTTACTCGCACAACAAGTGCAAGCGCAGCAAGCGCAGCAAGCGCTGTCCAAAGTGCGTTAAAAAAACGAAACAATAATAAATAACTTTGAAATGAAATGAAAAAAATGCAAATTTCCAGAAACATCTATTTTAATACGTGTCATTACTTTGAATCTAAAATAAAACTTATTTTTTATAATTTGTACAGAACGACTCACGGTCGTCCTCGCCTACGAATCAGGGCCAGGGTCCATCGACTTCTTCCCAAGCTCTTCCATCGTTAATGTCGATAGGCGGCGCCAATTCACAAAGTAAAGTCTTAACGAAACGTTTAGATACAAAGTTGAGTGTGAAATTTCCAGGTGGAAATAATGGACAAAGTGGAAATAATTCAAATTTCCAAAATAACCGAAATAATCGCCCTCTCGCGACGCGTGATACCAACACCCAGCCGCGGTTCGGCAATAATTCGAATCATGTAAACAGTAATAACAATGGAAGTAATGGGAATAACAGTAATGGAAACAATGGACGACGACGCAGATAAAAAGGACTTTTTTAAAAATAAAAAATATATATATATGTATACATTAACTCGCTGTAGATTTTTTTTTTTGTACTGAGACATTAAATGTTATACTTATACATAACCAATTGAAATCAAATTTCCCGCTTTATTCTCAACCAATTGGAATGCAATGACTTGTTTTGACGGCCATTTTGTTGAAAATGACGTCAAAATTGATGTAGAAATGTCGATTTCGCGGACCCATCAAAGCGACACGTCCTAATACTGCCATCCGAGGGCTTTAAATATATTATTAAGCATGTATAAAGCGATTATTCTCATTGGGGGACCTCAAAAAGGTAAAAATTATTAAAAAAATTGAATAATTTACTAAAAAAATTGATTTTTTAGGTACGAGATTTCGTCCCTTATCTCTGGATGTTCCGAAACCTCTTTTTTCCGTCGCTGGTTTTGCGACGATTCAACATTTAATCGAAGCATTGACTAAAGTAGCAAATATGAAAGAAATATTTATGATCGGTTATTATCAAATGAATGACGCTCTGTCGTCATTTATTGCATCAGCTGTTCAGGAATTTAAAATAAGTATCAGGTGATGTCGATTAAATGTTTGTTAAATAAATATTAAAATGTGTATTTGATTAGGTACCTTCAGGAATATACGGCGTTAGGTACAGCAGGTGGTATTTACCATTTTCGAGACCAAATCAAAAGCGGAAATCCCGATGCGTTTTTCTTGTTGAATGGTGATGTGTGCGGTGATTTTCCGTTGAGCGAAATGTTGGCTTTTCATATGGAAAATATGAATAAAAGTTTGATTACAGTACTAGGAACTGAGGTGCGGAACGTAAATAAAACGCTAAAAATGCATTTTTAAGCAAATAATTGGGAAAAATGTATTTTTTTAGTTGAAAAAATCAAATTTCACACCAAAATTTGACTTTTTTGACCAAAAATCGTTATAGAAAAAAATTGAGCAAAAAAAAACAATTTTTCAGTTGCACAAATTGACTTTTTAGAAAAAATCAAACTTTTTTAGTAAATTATTCAATTTTTTAAATCAAATTTCGATCAAAAATCGTTATAGACTTTATACTCTATTGGGTATAGAGAAAAAAAAATTAATGTTTTGAGCGAAAAAACAATTTTTCAGTTGCAAAATTGGCTTTTTAGTACACAAAAACACTTTAGCACACAAAAATTTATTATATTTTTTAGTTGAAAGAATCAAATTTTACACAAAAATTTGACTTTTTCGATCAAAAATCATCGAATATCGAGAAAAAAATTAATGTTTTGAACGTAAAAACAATTTTCAGTTGCTTAATTGCATCGTTAGATGCAAAATTGACTTTTAAGCCAAAAAATGCATTTTTAGACTCGGTAAAATCAATTTAAGACTTAAAAATGCATTTTTAGACTCGGTAAAATCAATTTAAGACTTAAAAATGCATTTTAAGACTTAAAAATCCATTTTAAAACTTAAAATCCATTTTTAAGACTTAAAATCCATTTTAAGACTTAAAAATCCATTTTAAGTCTTAAATCGGTAAAATCAATTTAAGACTTAAAAATGCATATACATACCATAAATTAACATTTTCTTTTAATATTTCTCTAGGCCACACGTCAACAGTCACTAAACTACGGCTGCATCGTTGAAAACAAAGAAACCCACGAAGTATAACCGGTAAATTTCACCTAAGATTCCCATTTAATCTTATTTTATTTATTTTTAAGATTCTTCATTACGTAGAAAAACCC
>JH431262.1:111131-121538 GCA_000239455.1 Strigamia maritima
ATACAATGCAAAAAAGTTGACTTTTCAGTTTCGTGCGTTTAGTAAACGCAGACCTAGACATGAGCTTCGCGTATTGGATCGTTCCATAATGGCTCTTTTAGTGGGATTATTGAGTAGGGAGCGTTTGGCAAGTGAAATATCGGCAGTCACACGCGTGATGATGATCCGGCCCTCGAAGCGATGCTTGAGGAAATCGAAGAGCGCCTTTTGCATCATGTCCGTCACCTCGTAGCCCTTGAGGGAGGGTCCCAGAAGGACGACGGGTCTCATGGAAGGCACAACGTCATAAGGAGGGATATTCTCGGTCTAAAGGCAAAAATAAAAATTAATAATGTTAAACGGAATCTGATTTTGTTGTTGTTTTTGTTGTTTTTGTTGTTTTTGTTGCCTTTTTAAAGAATGGTTTGCGCTTTTCCTTTGTCGGTGGCGTGGTGATGCTTTTAACTTTCGCATTTCCCAGACTGTCGCTGTCTTCGTTTTCGACAACACCAGTCTCGATTTCGACACCCGTCGTCTCTCCCGGTGTGGGTGGAGTTGACCCTCGTGAAGCTGTTTTATTTCCGGTATCGTACGAGATGGCGCCCAAATTGGACGATGACAGCCGGTTTCGACTGAAGTAGAAAAAAGAAAAAAGAACATTGTTGAATAAGTGCAGGGCAGCTAGTAAAATTAATTTCGTTGTTAGTAATTTATTTTTTCAGTCTCAATTTGATTTTCCCAAGTGAAAATTCACTTTTTAGTTAATTTTCTCATGTAAAAATTGTCTTTTTCGGTCTAAAATTTGATTTTGTCACGTGAAAATTCACTTTTTTGGTCTAAAATTAGATTTTGTCACGTGAAAATTCACTTTTTTGGTCTAAAATTTGATTTTGTCACGTGAAAATTCCACTTTTTCGGTCTAAAATTTAATTTTCCGGTCAAAATTTTAATTTTCCGGTCAAAATTTTAATTTTCCGGTCAAAATATTAATTTTCCGGTCAAAATTTTAATTTCCGGTCAAAATTTTAATTTTCCGGTCAAAATTTTAATTTTCCGGTCAAAATTTTAATTTTCCGGTCAAAATTTTAATTTTCCGGTCAAAATTTTAATTTTCCGGTCAAAATTTTCACGTGAAAATTCACTTTTTCAGTCCAAAATTTGATTTTCTCAAGTAAAAACACCATCACTTAAAAATCACCAGTAACCCCCCTAATCATTACCTATGATGTAATTTACTATTAGCACCGGCTTGTTGCTGCTGTAGTCGAAGATTTTCCAACTTAACTGGACTGGGAATAAATCCTACGTCGCACCCTTCCTTGACCAGACGACCGATCCACCAGTCGTTATTGTATTTCTGCAAAAAAAACAAAAAACATTTAAATCATAAATCAATAATTCAAACAACAAATACCAAAAAAAAAAAAAAAAAAAACTCCATACTTCTTTAATATGCCAAAAATCCTTGAGGTCGAAGGAAATGGCCGACCCGTGCACCGGAGAATCATCGTCTAAGGTGCCATCGTATGATACGTTCGTTCGGACAGCAAACGCCACCGGTTTCGACTAAAAAAAAAATTAATAAAATTTACATTTTTATATATAAATGATTTGCATTCAAATGCATTTTATCGAGTTAAATATGTTGGCGAAAAGCCAATTTGACAATTCGAGCTAGTAAAATTAATTATGACAATTAATTTGTTAGATTTGTAGATCTGCATTACAAATCTGCATGGATTTCGTATGTTGAATAATGTTAAAGAACCATTCTAGTTTTTTTGGTTTACAAATGTTATCGGGAGATGGAGGAGAAATGAGCAGTTTTATCAGAATTTTTTTTTTTGTTAAAAGCACTTGAGTTTGTTTAAATGATTTGATTAAATTGAAATGGTTCGAAGTGATTATGAAAGAGATTCGTAATAAAGGTCATTTCACACTGGGAAATTCATTGCGATTCGAAACTAATTGGAATCAGCTGTAAATTTGTCTTTTTTTTATATTTTTGCGGTGTATATCAGGCAGTTTTTTTATTTTTTGACCTAAATCAGTCGTTTTTCTCCATTTTTTGTCTAAATCAGCCATTTATCTCACTTTTTGACCTAAAAGTCAACGATTTTTTCCACTTTTTGACCTAAGTCAGCCATTTTTCTCACTTTTTGACCTAAAAGTCAACGATTTTTTCCACTTTTTGACCTAAGTCAGCCATTTTTCTCACTTTTTGACCTAAAAGTCAGCCATTTTTCTCACTTTTTGATCTAAAAGTCAACGATTTTTTCCACTTTTTGACCTAAGTCAGCCATTTTCTCACTTTTTGACCTAAGTCAGCCATTTTCCTCACTTTTTGACCTAAGTCAGCCATTTTCCTCACTTTTTGACCTAAGTCAGCCATTTTCCTCACTTTTTGACCTAAGTCAGCCATTTTCCTCACTTTTTGACCTAAGTCAGCCATTTTTCTTAGTTTTGTTCAAATTAATTATTTTACTAATTTTTTTGACTTAATCAGACATTTTATCTGAAAAATTTTGTCTTTAATTACCAATTTTTTTCCCCATTTCTTACAAAAAAAACATCAATTTTTCCCCTCTGACATTTTTAAAACCAGTAAGTTTTCTTGCCCTCACGTGAAAAATTCCATAACATACCAACAATTCCAATCACGTTTGCTTTTTTCTGTTAACAAAAAATTAAGAAAAAACTGACCCTAGCCTTTTCTAATTGTGCCAGGGCTTGTCTTTCGGTTTCTCTTCGTAAAGCTTCTCGTTCTTCATCTAACGACAAATCTGATGATGGCTGGCTATAATTGGAGTCTGCAGAACCCTGCAAAAATAAAAAATAAAAATAAAAATATAAATCTCAAAAAAAAAAAATAAATAAATAAATAAATAAATAAATAAAACAAAAATTTGTAAAATAATATTCCTATTGCAACCGAAGGCGGTGAAGATTCCAAATCAAAAAAAAAATTTAATTTTACTCCTACTTTACATCCTTTCACGATAAAAGTGCAAAAGTGCTGACATTTTTCTCACAACAAAAATAAAAAAAACAAAAAAAAAAAAAAATGGCTTCCTGCAGATGGGAAACAGATAATTAAAAGCGGTTTTTGTTGGGGGTTTACGGTAATGGGCTTACCAACGGTGTGTACTTGGACATAACCAAGTACGTAGAGAGGACGAGCCGACCAACTCTAGAGGGCGGCATGCGATTTCAAAAGAACGTCATAATAACACAATATTTGCATTAATTTTCATCAATTTGGGTCACAGCAAGTTTGTTTAAATACTGCTTAGATTACACCTTAGATAAACATTAACACTGACAAGTCAGACAACTTTTTTCAAAAAAAAATCTGTCTGACTCCTTAAATTTTCTCGTTAAAAATTCCAATTTAGAACTTACATTTAAAGTCGCGCTAAGTTTCGATTTGGGCATCAGTCGCAGCGCTGTTTTTTTAAATTAGTTTTAGTGTCTGTTCTTGTATATCAATGTTAATTAGTCAGTTTTAATGCGAGTCAGATTCCTTTTGTCAGTTAATGGCATGTATGACCATAGTAGCCGCTTACAGCTTATGCCAGTAAACCCTATTCTCTCTCTCTCTCTCTCAGTCGCAGCGTGTCAACCGTAAGAAGCACAAATTCATTTCAAAACATCAATAAAAGCAGATAAAACAGTTCTTTGACAATTTTATTTATATTTTGACTTAACGTGGTCGTGGCCCCAAAGGCAGCTTCTGTTGAACGAATTTTTAAACAGAATTCCTGCAGTTTTACCGAGAACTGAAAAAAAAAACCACAGAATAGCCAGAAGTGTGCGGCAGATGTTCTTGCCATAGAAAATCCCTTAAATCATACATGTATGGAAACAGCATCTGGAGTTGTTTTTTTTAACACCAATGCTGATTCTGATTATCAAATAATATAACTAGTTGAACCAATTCAACAGATCCTATATTAAAAATACTCAAGCTCTGTAGTTAACTATATATAACTGTAGAACTATATAACTATATAACTATATATAACCGGTTAGCAGGTTTGGCCTGAGAAACCGTTTTACTTCTTCGACTTCCCCATTTCCAGAATTCCTAACGTAAGCCGAGTTCTCACTTGCGATTTTTCCGCTTTATTGCGCAAAATTAGTGCGGAAAACAGACGTCAAAATTGAGCTATTTTTAAAAATAAAAATTTTCAAGGTTTTTCCGTGTTTTTGCTGCATGTGGAAACCTAGAAAAATTTTCAATTTTAAAAATAGCGCAATTTTGAGGCAAAATAATTTTAAAAAACCGCAAAACGCAATAAAATCGCACGGTTTTACCGCAAGTGAGCCTAGGTTCCCACACACAAAAAAAACGCGCGATTCCGTTTTGCGTTTTGCCTCAAAATTGCGCTATTTTTAAAATTTTAAAATTTTTCTAGGTTTCCACATGCAGCAAAAACACAGAAAAACATAGAAAAAATTTCAATTTTAAAAATAGCACGATTTTGAGGCAAAACGCAAAACGAAATCGCGCGATTTTTGTTGTGTGGGAACCTAGGCTGAGAATCCAGCAATACACCGAGTGTTTTGTTAAGCGTTGAGGAAACCCTAGAAAACCCATTTGACAACTTGCAAGAGAACTCTTGAAATAAATTCTTTCACACATTTTGGTAAGGAAGCCAGAGCCCTATTCACTAGGACACCTGTCACCCGGTTAACTATGTATAGCAAAATCATTACAAAAGCAGCGCATTTGCAGAAACCACCAAGTAAACCGGCCGTCAAAGCATTCAAATCAGCAGCATACCGGCCAAATAAATACAAACCCCATTCAAAACAACGTTACTTTACTTGGCCCTGTTAGTGCTCTATTCACTATGGACCACCTGTTACCTAGTTAACTATGTACAAAGACGAAGTATCCAAACTCCACTGTTTCCTCGTCACTGCCTATAGTCGCTGCCGATATCTTGATGCTAAAATTGAACTGCACATCGACATCTGCGCACAACAATCACACCTTACTTGAATGCTGAAGCATGCTACGCAAAACATAGTCCCTTCGCGTTGTTGTTAGGCGGCGACCGAAGTGGTAGCACTGCAATTTCATTTTATTTGCAGGAAACTCCATTACAATTGGTCAATTAATTGAATTAGGAAGCAACAGAAAGAACAAAGGAATTTGCAAAACCTTCCCTTATGTAGAAGAAGTATATGCCGACAAGAAAAATCACTCCGAAGAATTCTTCGGAAGTCTCAGTGACCATCTGTTGTGCGACCTTCTAGGGTGGTCTCAATTTGTTTAATGGCTCTGCTCTCCTTGTCGACTTTTTTCCTCTTCATTTTCATTTTGTAATTAGCATATCCCAGCTTGCTTCAACACATTAAGCGGAGTTAAATTAAGATTCATCATATCAAGCTGCATCTTTATTCCCCAGCACGTGATTGTCATATAAAACTTTCAAAGCTGAAATCGCAAATTGCGTCTCACTAACTCCATCCAACGAGAGAATAATATATAAAAAAAAAAAAAAAAAAAAAAAAAAAAACAATAACAATCTTTTCACCCTCATTAAACCCCCATTGGTTTCCATAACAACAATTATTTAATCACATCCAATTAAAGCACCATCACTAACCTGATAGAGACTTTTCGACAAAATCGACTTAAAACTTTGGCATCATAGTTTATTAAAAAATGAAAGCAACAGAGGCGCCTGGTTTCGTCTATTACCATAGCAACGGTGGGTGACAACGTGCCCATGCATGCACAAGTTTTCATATTACAACACTATAATGTACACTCGATGAATTGCATGAAATTTTTCTGGGTCAATAGCTGACGCACTACATCATTATGACGGATTAAAAAACTGCAGCAACTTTTTTTCTTTTTTCATGAACAAAGAGAAGAAAATGGAAGTGGATAGCACTAAGTAAACAAACAAATAAATAAATAAATAAATAAATAAATAAATAAATAAATAAATAAATAAATAAATAAATAGATAAAAGGAGAAAAGCTGCTTCCAAAAATGCTGTGGAGAGTTTGATGGATTTCCTTAAGGTTGTACTCCGTTGTCGAAATGTCGAAAAGCGGAATTTTTGGATATGTCTCGAGAATTTAGTCCAAAAATCAAATTTATTGGAATTTCTATTAAATCTGTTGCTATGGTTATTCTAATCAACCATTTTTGAAGACCTACTTGAATAACAAAAACAACACCATCTGTTGACTTAAATTGATAATTTTTAGAATGGAGACATAATATGATGCGAGTAATTTGATTGGCTACATAATTGGAGCATTCATTCCACCCGAGGAATCCGATATTCGTCCGAATCTTTCTCACAGTCTTTCTGAATCATCGGAATCCTGAACCCCAAATCTCAAAAAGTTCTTTATTATCGATTATGAATAAATTAATATCAATAATTTTATAGCGATATTTGTAGTCGATATTTGTAATCGATAAAGCTGGTGCACTGCTTGTAGCACCAGGTAGCAATTTTGCGCAATATTTGTGTTAAAAAGCTGGTAAAAAGCACACCGACTTCACTGTCAATTTACTAACAACCCAAAATTTAAAAAACATTAAATCTGGTACCAAATTACTAATTTTTTGAATCTTCTGAATCCTGCCGAATCCCGAAGATTTATCAAAGATTCGAATCTTTCTCATATCAAATCCCGATTGTCGGACCTCTCGATTCCACCTGATAAATACTGACGTCATTTAGTGGAAAAGCGTGATCATATCAACTTGGAAATTGATTTTCCCGTTCTTCTTTAAAAATCATTCAAGAAGGTCACTATTATGACTAAAACAACGATTAAGATTCATCGAATCACACAACTTAAGCCACTTTTGTAATTTATTTAAAAAAACTAAATGTCAATCACTCATTGGGAGTTTGGTAACACAGTAGGCGTTAAAGGTTAAACTTTATCGATGTCCTGTCAGCTTTATAAAAACAAGACTTTTTTCTATGCATTTAAGTAGAAGGAAATGTTTCAATCCTCTTGATACTGACTTGTAAAGGTCAAAACCATCTGTTCTTCACTTGCTGTTCAAAGCAAACCTAAAGTAATCAACCAATGTGTGCTAATTGCACAGGCCAATTATTTTTATACACTAAACTACAGAACAATTGACATCATCAAGATGTGTCATCACCAACCATTTTCCCATCATACCCATAACTTTTTCTCAATTCATGGACCAATTACCAACAAAACAATCTGTCAAGGACTAGTTAGACACAAATTGTGGGCTTTGGAAGCCAAAAGTCATTCAATTCTTGGCTAGAATTAGGATGCCATACTATTTTTCTTTGGCGTTTACAGTCAATAGCTTCTGGGGAAACCCCAGAAATTCAACGGGTCAACCTTCAGACGGTCCAAAAACCATCCAAAATGTCCCGACTACAGAGCTGTCTCGTCTACGTAGACGAGACAGCTTTGTGTCCTGTACAGGACACAAAAACACAAGAAAATGTCACTTGAGACAGACACTTGATAGACCTAAAAAAACAGTTATTACGGAAAACCCTTACAAAATTTCCTGCATATGCCTCCCATGAAACAAGAAAATGTCTAAACAACATTCAGAAAATATTTTTTAATGTTGATAGAAATGTTGATTCAGTATAATAACGTCATTTTTAATCAACATCCAAACGTAACAAAATGTTGATTTAACATTAAACGATAACCGATAATTCCACTGTTTGATTTCTGTATCAAACAGTGATTTGATACAACCATTAGTATCAAACCACTTGGTACGACAAAAAATAAATGTGGTTTTTAACTGTTTTATTGTTGTTTCAGAATGTTGATTTAACATCTAACGAATGTTGTCTATGAACACAACATTCGAACATTCGACGTTCAAAAGTGTTGATTCAACATTGGGTTGTTTCATGAACCGTTGGTGTACCATCTACAGGGCGTTGACTGTATTTCACATGTTGATGCCAAATTTGTAATTTGGTAAAACTAATTGAAGTGGATGTTGAGAAATTGAGATTTCCCAGCATCCATAAATAATAGCTAATTCTGACAAGACAATGCACATCCCTTCCGACATTTCATATGAAACAAAAACCTTTTAGAATGGGCCTACTAGGCCATCAATGACTAAAAAGAAGCGCATAAACAAAACTTGTGGTTTCGATTTTTACAATCAGATTCAAACAGTGTCATCCAGAGCGTGCTGCAAAATGTCTCTTGCAGGGGAATTCATTAAAGCGTCGCTGTAAAAAAAAGTCAAGCCAATATTGACCGTCTACACTTGGTATCTTGATGTTTTTCCTTTTTGCGCACGTGTAAATACAAGAAATATTGAATTTTGGCATCAGTGCTTTAACTTGACCATCTTCCCCCAAAAAGACCCTACTCATTATTATAACTCCTTAATAAACAAGTCTTATCTGAATTACAGGAAAATCGATAATTGCCACTCTGGGTGTCTGCTTAAAGTGTCTTACGTGATACAATTATCACTTTACTAAGGCAATAGACTGTAGACACGTATCTATAACACTAATAACAAAACTTCACCAAATCTGTGGCTCTAATGCCTGATTCACACTTGTCCCACTGTTAGAAAAGTTTCTCTTCCGCCTTTATAATCGGAAAAAGAACTTCACACTTGTCAAAAAACGGTGATGGGCACTAACTAGTCAAGCACTAGTTAACTACTAGTTAGTAACTAGTATTTTGGAAACTAGTTAACTACTAGTTTTAACTAGTTTTAAAAAACTGCAGCAATAAACAAACTTTCCTGACATTTTGCTTTCATGTTTTTTCTACAGCCATCGTTAACGAATAACGATAGCATGGTGAAAAGCTCATGCATGACGGACAACACTAAGTTAACTACCAACACCAACACGATGTCACATCATTTAAGTACATTTTACAGAAAATATAATAAAATTTACCTCAGCCATAAAAAAAAACTAGTTGAAAAATGCAAAATACTAGTTGAAAAAAAGAACCAGTTGACTAGTAGTTAACTAGTTTTTAACTGGTTAAACTACTATCACTGTCAAAAAAAAACAGTTGTAGACAAAATGCTATTAACCAATCACGATACAACAAGTTCAACTTGTCCGAAGCAATAGACGGTTTGCGATTTCTCATACAGACAATTAACAGTAAGGATATTCAGAAACTGTAGCAACAGAGCGCGTGAAAATGTGATTTTACACATGCGCACCGGAAGACTCACAGGCCTCATGTTTTGATATGTGACTCACATGGGCGACTCACACTCACACCTTAAGAGGTGTGCATAGTGAGTCACAATAACATAATATGAAGCCTACAAGACTTCTGGCGCGCATGTGTAAAATCACATTTTCACACCTTAAGAGGTGCGCATAGTGAGTCACAATAACATAACATGAGGCCTACAAGACTTCTGGCGCGCATGTGTAAAATCACATTTTCACACTTACGCATTTGCGCACTTATGCGACAGTTTCTGAATACCCCTAATATCTCGTTTTTACCATTCTCGTAATGAAATAAATTTCGTACGAAAAATGCTCTTTGTCCTCCCATTCTTTCGAAAGGCTCATCCGATTTTTCGGAAGACATTTATTGGTACACGTTTGAATCAGGCATTACTCCATGTTCTTTTTTTACAGCCAAATGATTGACACAAGAAAATTAGAAAAATTCTTTTAACGTTCGTTGAAATTCATAGCACTTAACACGTTCACCTACAGTAGTTTAATATCACATTACTCCGCTTTCTGCTGCATGCCAAAAGTGTAATAAAGCGTCGACATATTTTTTTAAATCAATAAAAGATAAAATAAAGCAGCGATCAACATTCATCGCTGAGTAAACTCGCTTAATTCAGATATGCCAAACAAAGTGAATTAATGCAATATTTATATTTGAGACAGCGTTTTGATGTTGTGGTTTTCCCTGGTGACTGAAGTGACACTTAATTTTAAATTAAATATCAAAATAAATAAAAACACATTCTCTCGCAAAGACCGGCATACCGGATAATAGTAAATCCGACCAAACTCACTTTATCCGGCATGCCGGATAAAGTGAGTATTACGTTTTACAGCACCAATTCAATTTTGACCGGATGTCTGATTTTCAAAATCTGGTCAAACTCGGTTTTTCCGGCATGCCGTTCTTTTCGGTAAAATACAGTTCGATGACCAGTTTTTTAACACGTAGACAACTGGTCAATTAATAATCAAATGGACAAAATGTTAGAATTATCCAGCACCCAGGTCTGACCCGCCATTATCCAGCATGCCGTTCTTTCCGAGGAAATACGGTAAGAAATATTAAAATTTTTCTATTTTCCTGTGACTCATCTCACATTTAAGGATATTTGCTTACCAACTGATTCTGTCTTACCTGGAAAACATAAAAAAAAAAAAAACGAAAAATAGAAAAATACCGACCGG